>JAWZYU010000471.1:0-128298 GCA_038380435.1 Ryuthela nishihirai
ACCTTTGGTTGCTAGCTTTGTTGATTTCAAAAAGGCTTTCGACTCTGTTGATCGTCATAATTTGTGGTTGATTGTAAGATCATATGGTATACCAGACAAGTTAGTTAACATAATGAAAGCTCTCTATAATAACACTGAGTCGTGTGTGAGAGTTGGTAAGGCTTGTAGTAATTGGTTTAGCATTACTTCTGGTGTTCGACAAGGGTGCATTTTGTCTCCTTTTCTCTTTAGCTTGGTTATTGATTATGTTATGCGAAATTCACTTCAAGGGAAAGATTTTGGCCTTAAATGGGCTGGAGATACGAAAATTTCTGATTTGGATTATGCTGATGATTTAGCCCTTTTGGCAAATGATGTTGATGAGATAAACTCTTTCATTCGAGCTGTTGATGAGACTGGCAGTAGAGTAGGTTTGGTTATAAACAGAGAGAAAACTAAAGTGATGAAAATTGGTCAGGCAGGCTGTGATTCAGTTAATCTGAATGGTTGCAGTCTTGGGCAGGTGTCACAGTTTAATTATCTTGGGAGCTATGTAACAGATAATGGTGATGTGCGGCATGAGATTAACAGACGAATTGGGATTGCTGCCGGGACTTTTAAGAACCTATGGAGAGTGTGGAGAAATAGGCGTATACACCTAAAGACTAAAATTAGACTGTACAATAGTTTGGTTCTTTCTAGGGTTAGTTATGGTAGTGAAACTTGGACACTTTGTAAACAAGATAACAGGAAACTAGATGCTTTTGATTCCAGATGCTTACGCAGTATCTTGGGCATTAGGTGGTTCAACTTTGTAACTAATGATGAGATTAGGCATAGGAGTTTGCAACCTCCTTTAAGCAGCATATTGTGCAGAGAGAGACTCCGTTGGTTTGGCCATGTTGCCCGTATGAATAATTATAGATTGGCGAATAGGGTTATGAACAGTGTGCCTAAAGGCCTCAGAAAGAAGGGGAGACCTAGGATGCGGTGGGCAGACAATGTCAAACAAGACCTTGTTAGAATTGGTGTGCAGTGGCCAGATGCAGTAGATGTAGCTCAGGATAGACTTGCTTGGAGAACTAAATTGCACGGTCTGGTTGGACCTCCGTAGCCCATGGCTGCTTGAGGATGATGATGATGATGATGATGAGCCTATAAGCTTGTGAATATTCGATCATTATTTAGAACTCTTTCTACAAATCGCCGTCCCATGGCCGAGTGGTTTCCGCGCTTGGCTACTGATCTAAGGGACCTGGGTTCGAGCCCCGGGTAAGGCATGGCTGTTTGTGTCGTTTTTCTACTGAGGGCCTGCTATCCTCACAGACCTTCTACTATGGCATATAAACTGACAGGCTCCTGTCAGACCTCTGTGGCAAGCAGCTGCTTGAGGGGGTATTTATTTTTATTTTTGTTTTTCTGCAGATCATCTTCCCATCATTGCCTGATACACATTAACTAAAATATAGATCATCGCGAAGAGGACTCCCTGAAAATTAAAAGAATGGATTATGTCTCTAGTTCTTTATCCGCTATTCATTTATTGGCTATCCTTAATTTGAATCTGAATATTTGAATGAAGGAATCCGATGTTCCATAAATTCTTACGCCACCGACGGCCAATTGCATCCTGTGATCAGCATGAGATAGCCACTGTTGCCATACCGAACTGACATAATTAGAGCAAAAAGCAATAAAACTAAGTTAAATAATCGCAGTAAACGTACTATTTCCATTAAAGCTTTCTGAAATATTAAAAATATCACGCATACCCTCTTTGTCACCTTCGCAGGCCCCTAAGGGTCAGAGAACCAGAGGTTGGGGACCGCTGATTTAGATATTTCAATGGCATATAAACTGACAGGCTCCTGTCAGACCTCTGTGGCAAGCAGCTGCTTGAGTGGGATATTCAACTTTATTATTATTATTATTTTATTACTATTTCTTTAATCTTTGTGACTAGTTCTTTTGTACAGTGTAATAAGAAAGTGTCTCGAAACAAATCAATCCAAATTATAGGGAAGGAAATAGTAAACATCTGTTCTATAAATGGAACACGGTGATTTGGAAAACATGTTTTCGGAACTCGCCAAGGATATCTCGTTTTTATGTAATCAAACTCTGATTTCGAGAAAGACTCAGAGAAGATTTTCATCCTCATCACTGATACAAGTAAACGAGAAAATCGCTAATCCTTGATGTGGGCTTCGGATACGCCTCTGCTCCGGAGTAACTACAAATTTCGAAAGTTAGCTGGAAATATATATGGCTTGCAGTTGCACCCATCACCTTGACAAGAATCCTAGTACGGAAAAAGAACCCAAGGTTCCCTCCCTCAGACACTCATTTTATATGATAGATCTTCATGTTCCTTTTTCTCTTTTTAAGTTTTGGCTATCTTTTGAACCACCTTCTTAGTTTATTTCATTGTAGCGTGCCAAGGGCGTAATTTGCAGATTCGAAGGTTTGAGTCCCAGCTACGCCAACTTTGAGATTTCTCTCCGCTAAAACCCCACACCACCCACAGGGGACACCGACAGGCTTGGAAATGCCTCCGTCCGTCGGATGGGGCCTAAAGCCTGGTTCCATGTTTCTCTGACCATCTAAAAACTGTCTTTTGGGTCTCCTTCCCCGAATCTTCTCTGAGCCCTTGGGATATTTGTAACCTGCCACAAAACAGTCGCTCAGAGGTAACATGATCAAGTAATCATCCCTCTCGACAGAGTAAGTTTACACAATTGTTATTGAAAATAAAATATGGAAATATATCCTTTTTTTTTCCTTCTTAGTAGCAAAATTTGCCGTGAACAGCAGCACAAGGGTAGAGTCTTCGTAAGTTACTTTTTTCCCCGAAACAAAAGACAGAGGGATTAAAGGAGTCCACTTGAATCAACTGCTGATATAATATTCGTAATTTTCTGGGATGTTTTCTAAAAAAATAAAATCAAGTTTCTTGTGAACTGTTATTAAAAAACAGGGCTTTGCTTCAGTGACCTTGTTTATAACTATTGCTAATTTATCTAGAAATATTACTGCAAAACATGTTGCCTGTCTGACTAATAAAATAATATAATAAACTACAATTAACTAAATATTTCGTATTGTAACAAAGAACTACTGTAAATATCAGTTTTCAGAGTAAGAATTACAGCAAACTTGAGTTTTCAAAGTAAGAACTATGGTTTTTAAGAACTACGGTAAATGTAAGATTTTAGAGTAAAAACTACTGTAAAATTGAGTTTTCAAAGTAAGAACTATGGTAAATGTAAGTTTTCAGAGTAAGAACTACTGTAAATTTGAATTTTCAGAGTAAGAACTATGGTAAATGCAAGTTTTCAGAGTAAGAACTACTGTAAATTTGAATTTTCAGAGTAAGAACTATGGTAAATGTAAGTTTTCAAAGTAAGAACTACTGTAAATGTGAGTTTTTGCTGTTCTGTCAGTTTGTGGGGCATCCATTTGGCACAGATCTTTCGGGACTTTCAATGTAGATGAATAATTGTTTTCACACTGACATCTAATCTTATTACGTGAACGCTGATCAGTGGGTTTTCCTTAACGAGTTCATGAACAGAACCAGTGGTTCTCTCGTTCACAGCCTCCGGTCTTCCTGCACGAGGGAGGTGTCCGAAGCTCTGCCGTCCTTCTTTGAAATTGCGCATCCATCCCGTAACAGTGCCATACGAACAGGCATAATTCCCATATACTTATAATAAATCGGCATGGATTTTTTTTTTTTTTTCACATCGTCCCCAAGCAGCATCCTTATGAAAATGTAACATCTTTCCCGTCTTTAGTAATTCCATAACACAGATTTCGCAGAACGAACTTTGTGCGCCACCAGCGAAAAGAGAAATGATGATGCGGCTTTGTTTTTAACACGCAATAGCAAATTTAGACAAGCTTTCAAAAAGTCGTAGATGGTTAACTTCGGAGGAATGAGTGAAAATCTACAGACACTTGTCAAGAACGTTTTGAACACCCTCCGTAGAAGGTCTATGAGGGTTGAGTTGTTTTACCTCTGAGCGGCCCTTTTTTTGCACACAATGGGCTAAATAATCAGGTCACAAGGACCCCGAAGGCTCAGAGAAGGTTGGGGGAGGGGACTCATTGGAACAGCTATTAGGAGACAGATGGTAGCCTCCCATCAAGGCCATCCAGTGTGTTCTTTAATGTGCCCAGGGTATGACTCTCCCACACACGAGGCCACGCCTTAACGTCCCATCCGATGGACGGCGGCCTTTCCAAGCCCATCGGTGTCCTTACTGACCATGGGCTGGGCGGGGAGTTTTGCGGAGACAAATCTCAATACTGACCCAGCTGGGACTCGAACCTGGGAACTGCAGATTACGAGTCTGGCACACTACCTACTGAGTCACCCCCGCCCCAGGTCTGTGAGGAAGGAGCGACCTCAGAAGAAACGCAAACATTCATGCTTACCCCGAGCTCGATGTGTCAGTCCCTTTGGCCATTAGACGAGCGCGCTAACCACTCGGCCACAGCGAAGTTCATAAACGAGAAATAATTTGCACATGTAAGAAAGTACTTAAAAGCTAGAAGAATGCGACAAAATAAAATATTTGCAAGCTAACAGTCTCCATGTTTTTGGAGTCTAAAATGACATATCGTGATATTTGGTTGCCAAAAAAGAGTTCCTACTTTAAGGCAAAGAGAAAAGAAAAAGGTTACAATTGCGAAGCTATATTAACCACTTTGACAACTTATAAAAACAATCATCCTTAAGCAGCCATGGGCTACGGAGATCCAACCAGACTGTGCAATTTAGTTCTTCAAGCAAGTTTGTCCTGAGCTACATCTGCTGCATCTGGCCACTGCACACCAATTCTAACAAGGTCCTGTTTGACAATATCTGCCCACCGCATACTAGGTCTCCCCCTCTTTCTGAGGCCTTTAGACACACTGTTCATATCCCTATTTGCCAGTCTATAATTATCCATACGGAAAACATGGCCGAACCAACGGAGTCTCTCTCTTCACAATATGCTGCTTAAAGGAGGTTGCAAACTCCTTTGCCTAACCTCATTATTAGTTACAAAGTTAAACCACCTAATGCTCAAGATACTGTGTACGCATCTAGAATCAAAAGCATAAAGTTTCTTGTTTACAAAGCATCCAAGTTTCACTACCTAAGCGAAAATCAAAATTTAAAACATGTCAAAAATTTGGGCAAATCGACTTCTTTACCTAAACGAAAAAAATGTATAAAGTTTGGGACATCACATCATGATATTATGATGTGATATCTGCAACAGATGATACAATCTCTTCTATTCATCAGGAGATAAAAAAAAGTTTCAAACCCGAACCATTCGGCATATGAAGGGTTAGGTTGCTTTACCTCTGAGCGGCACTTTTTTGCACACCATGGGCTAAATGGCCAGGTCACATGGACCCCGAAGGCTCAGAGAAGGTTGGGGGAGGGGACCCACTGGAACAGCTGTTGGGAGACAGATGGTAGCCTCCCGTCAAGGCCATCCAGCGTGTTCTTTAACGTGCACAGGGTATGGCTCTCCCGCATACGGAGCCACGGCTTAACGTCCCATCCGACGGACGGCGACCTTTCCAAGCTCATCGGTGTCTCCTACTGACCGTGGGCAGGGCGAGGAATTTTTGCGGAGATAAATTTCAACGCTGACCCAGCTGGGACTCGAACCTGAGAAATACAGATTACGAGCCTGGCGCGCTACCGACTGAGCCACCCTCGCCCCACATATGAAGGAATGATGTCTGCAGTTTGTTTTAAGCACACAACGGATGCCTTCTTGTTCTGCCAGTGTCTAAGACACGAATTAAATGCTCGATCAGAATATTCTTCTCCCACCTTTGAGTTCGAAGGCGTGCATAGAGAATCTTTGGTACCCATACAACATAGTCACGATGGTGATAGTCCTGGAGATCAGACCAAAAAAAAACTAGCATCCTTTCTCGCTTGAAGTAACTAGGTCATTTCATTCACCTTCAGCCATTCTCATTTCCCCAAATTTCTTGTCCAAACACTCAATAAGTACATATTTCGATAACTTACAATTACAATATGTTCAAGCAATTTTAGTGTTTTTGGCTACGTGAAATTCTGATTAGGAATTATTTATTTGGAGTCTAAATATTTTGGCAGACGACAGACAACTCACTCTTTTTTTGTTCTCTCGTGCCAAGAGCACAAACGCGGGAAACGAACTCGTTGCGCCATCTAGTGACAATGAAACAAATTTTACTTATTTATGAATCGCCCTAAATAATAAAGTAGGTAAAAAAAAATTATTTGTTATCAGTTTTTTAAGCAACTTGTTTTGGTAGATATTGCTAAAACCACGATTATTTTTAACAGTTATTTTTTGTTTAAGTTTAAAATCCTGCTTGAAATCCTTGATGTTATTTACGGGCCTTGACCCCTATCCTTGAACATTATCGGTAAAGCTGTTGCAAAAACTAAAGAAAGGTTTCTGCGTTATCATATTCAGAATAAAAATAGCCTTATGTATAGACCAGACGTGTGAAGAGTCAACTTTAAACTTAGCAAATAACAGGCTCCGTTTCAATGATGGTTGATGTGTGAAGTGGTGTCATTCTAATTTACTACTAACCGGTTTGCTCCAGTCGTAATTCTTATTTCAGTACTATTTTTAACAAACATCGACGAGGATATTTTGATATTCATCTAGGAGAATTAGAGTTTTATGAGTCAGTAAAGGAAGTAAAAGCCAAAACGATATTCTTTATAACATATAATAAAGATGATTTGAAATGTACAAATTGCACGTGTTCTTATTATTGGATCTTGGTCTGTTGTGAGCACTGTAAATTTAAATAAAATAAATATATCTGCAAATTTACAGTCGAAATTCAACAGGATCCTTGACATCATCTAATTAAGGTGAAATGTAAAAGGGACTTTAAACTCTAACATCTATCAAAACTAGAGACTTGAATTTTTAATCACGTCGCTTTTTTTACACACAGTGGACTAAATGGCCAGGTCACAAGGACCCCGAGGGCTCAGAAAAGGTTGGGGGAGGGGACCCACTGGACAGCTATTGGAAGACAGATGGTAGCCTACCGTCAAGGCCATCCGGGGACACGGCTTAACGTCCCTTCCGACGAACGGAGAACACCACACAATGGATTAAGTGGTTATGTCTCTGAGCTCTTGGGGCTCAGAGAAGGTTGGGAAAGGGGACCCACCAGACAGCTTCAGGA
The DNA here is from genome assembly GCA_038380435.1 of Ryuthela nishihirai. Taxonomy (NCBI): domain Eukaryota; kingdom Metazoa; phylum Arthropoda; class Arachnida; order Araneae; family Heptathelidae; genus Ryuthela; species Ryuthela nishihirai. Next base: position 7,198 of record JAWZYU010000471.1, read on the forward strand.
GAAGATGAGAGAGTTCGTTCAAAGGCCATCCATCTTCGTAGCGTTCACAGGGTAGGGTAAAGGGACCCTTTCCCCAACCTTCTCTGAGCTCGAACCTGGGAACCTTAAATTGTAGGTGTGGTAGGGCTCTTCGTCACATGGACCACGTCTTAATGTTCCATCCGAAGGAAGGCGTCCTTCTCAAGCCCAACGCTGTTCCCTTTCTCAACGAGGGTTATTGCGGACATAAATCTCACGGCAATCACAGTTGGTACTCGAACCTGGGTTGGGTTGTTTTACCTCTGAGCGGCACTTGTTTGCACACCATGGGCTAAATGACCAGGTCACAAGGACCTCGAAGGCTCAGAGAAGGTTGGGGGAAGGGACCCAGTGGAATAGCTGTTGGGAGACAGATGATAGTCTCCCGTCAAGGCCATTCAGCGTGTTCTTTAACGTGCACAAGGTATAGTTCTCCCGCACACGGGCCCACAGCTTAACGTCCACATCCGAAGGATGGCGACCTTTTCAAGCCCATCGGTGTCCTTTACTGACTGTGGGTAGGGCGGGGAATTTTTCGGAGATAAATCTCAACGCTGACTCAGCTGGGACTCGAACCTGGGAACATCAGGTTGCGAGTCAAGAGTGCTATTGACTGAACCAATCCGTCCTCTTTTTTCTAAAGATCTATCAATGTATTTTTAAAGACAATCGAGTTTGCTGTCCCAAGGAAATTTTCTTTTCTCCCAAAGTAAATTAAAACATACATTTCTTTTACCGCCTTAAGCAAAATCAATTTTTTTCCACCCTAAAGAGATTTTATATTTCAGTTCATAATAATTTCACTTTGAATAGAAACGGTGCAAATTCCATGATTGGCTCGTGTTACATCAACGATTTAAATGATTTTCTTTTTAAATTTAATTTCAGAAATTCTGTTAAAAATATTCGTTGAAATCCAAGCCAAAAAGAGGCGATGGTAGTGGTGCGTGTGTGTTTGTGGGAGGGGGGAGGGCAGGCTCGTAATTTGCATTTCCCAGGTTCGACACCCAACTGTGCCAGCGTTGAGATTTATTTCTTCAAACTCCCGTCTATACTCAGTACGAAAAGGACTACCGATGGGCTTGAAAAGACCGCCATCCGTCACATGGGACATTTAGCTGTCGCCCTATATGCAGAAAGAAACATACCCTTTCCACATTATACGGGGGGGGGGGGGGGGGGGGGGGGGGCTCAGTCGGTAGCTCGCCAGGCTCGTGATCGGTAGTTCCCAGGTTCGAGTCCCAGCTGGGTCAGCATTGAGATTTATCTCCGCAAAATTCCCTGCCCTCCCCACGATCAGTAGGGCTATACCCTGTGCACGTTAAAGAACACACTGGATAGCCTTGACGGGAGGCTACCACCTGTCTCCCAACAGCTGTTCCAGTGGTCCCCTTCCCCCAACCTTCTCTGAGCCTTCGGGGTCCATGTGACCTGGCCATTTAGCCCATGGTGTGCAAAAAAGTGCTCTCAATTAAATTGGGGGCGGGGGTGGCTCAGTCGGTAGCGCGCCAGGCTCGTAATCTGTAGTTCCCAGGTTCGAGTCCCAGCTGGGTCAGCGTTGAGATTTATCTCCGCAAAATTTCCCTGCCCTGTCCACGGTGAGTAGGGGACACCGATGGGCTTGGAAAGGCCGCCGTCCGTCGGATGGGACGTTAATCCGTGGCCCCGTATGTGGGAGAGCCATACCCTCTGCACGTTGAAGAACACACTGGATGGCCTTGACGGGAAGCTACCACCTGTCTCTCAACAGCTGTTCCAGTGGGTTCCCTTCCCCCAACCTTCTCTGAGCCTTCGGGGTCCTTGTGACCTGGCCATTTCGCCCATGGTGTGCAAAAAAGTGCAGCTCAGAGGAAAAGCAACCCCAACGTTATCTGAATCCTTTGGATCCTTGTCAGCTGGTCATTTAAGTCATTATGTCCAAACAAAAAAAAAACGCCTCTCAGAGGTCAAACAAAAAGCCAAAATGTTCTCTGCGATAAAAATTTGCCGTCGTAAGTGCTTGTGTTATCAGCCAGCCCCGAGTAATAGATTCAGAAACCACAACATTTATAAGAAACCAATCAGTGGAGGCAATACGGCATTAAATATGAAAGCAAGGGTTATATTTACAAGTGCACAGTTAATGTATCTACTTCCATTTCAGCCAAATTGCAGCAGAATTATTTCCCAAACACTTCCTGCTTGCTTCGTGAATTCTCCAAAGCCTTCGGTCGCACCGTGCAACATATCCTCACAGAGTTGGTATTTGGGTTACAAGCTCCAACGGTCTGCTCCTACGTCACAATCGGCAGCAGATTGTAAAAGCAATCGCCAGTTCGTGTGAAAGCACGTGATGCTACTAGAGGGGAAAGAATGTAATCCTAAAATTCTCCAGGAATGAGAAGTGCTGGACCGCGTCAAAAAAGTAAAAAGCACTGGAAGGAAAAAAATAGATAAGAAAATAAAGAAAAAACAATCAAGGGACAGAGCCTATTTCTTCGGGCAATGGATGGTTTAACCGAACGAGGTAGCGATGCGAGGTAATGTCATTAATACGAGCTTGGAAAAGTTCCGCCATCCCCTCTTTCATTTATTCCTACCCCCTCTCCCCCCTGCTTAACCGTTTGCTGTGGTCAGGTGTCGCAGATTCTCTGTTGCATGACACGAACATTTTGTCAATGGTGATGGCACTGCTACCGGCATCGCTTCGCACGGACTGGTATTACAGTCTATAAAGTTTGGCAAATTGGCGTGAGATTTTCATCAATTGGCAAAAAAATAAAGTTGGAGAAACTATAGACGGTGCAACCCCTCTCCTACCCCCCACCCCCAAAAAAAGAAGCAATCTTGGAGGATAGATATATTAAAATGAATGATTGAAAATGGCAGGGGGAAAAACTTCGTTAGATTCAACTTGATACTCGAGTTGAGTTTTTATTGGCAGAAAACGTGCCAATACGATGAAAACAAATCAATTATTTTTATTAGAAGAGTTCTAAGCGAAATGGAGAAAATAAACCAAAAGTGGAAAACAGAAAATGTTTTCCTTTCAATAGATGAAACAAAAATTCTTCGCTGAACGACTTTATGAAAAACGTCTTTGATCAAAAGAGAGCACTCATTCGCAACAGTGATAGCAGCATGTTTGAGCGTAATGGAAAAAGAATCCATCTCACATATAACATGAATGCCTGAGTTCACTTTCTGTTGAAGTACATCTCCCATATTAAGTCTCGCTAAATGGCCAGGTTACAAATATCCTACGGGTTCAGAGAAGGTTGGGGATTCACTGGACACCTGTTAGTCGACAGATGGTAGCCTTCCGTTAAGGCAGTGTCTTTCAAATTGACACTAGATATCCTGAATTCAATATCCTGATAACCTCAATATCCTGAATTGAGCACAAAAGCTATTCGAGCCTTGTGACCTTTCGGCTCGTCTTATCTTTGTGAACTTGGATTCTCATCATTGACTGAAATTAAATCTAAGAAGCGTGAGCGGCTTCAGATGATTGATGAAGAGATGCGAGTGTGTTTATCTAACTTTGAGCCAAGAATAATGCAAATTTGTTCGCAGAAGCAAGCTCATACATCCCATTGAAATATGTTCATATCTAAATTTTAAATAAAATGCATTTAACGAAACTTCAATTTTCCTCTTTTTACGTAATCATCAAAAATTCTTTTTTAGGTGTGCCGCAGGAAAAAAAATCAGATTCAGTGTGCCGCAGGAAAAAAAATCAGATTCAGTGTGCCGCAGGAAAAAAAATCAGATTCAGTGTGCCGCAGAGTAAAAAAGTTTGCGAGACACTGCGCTAAGGCCATAGTAGTGAATTGTGGTCTTCACTCCTGGCAATTCAATATCTCCAATTCTCTGTTTTGAATAAAATTCGAGTAACATACTACTGCTATTCAGCGTGTTCTTTAATGTGAACAGGGTATGGCTCTTCTGCACAGGAGGCCTGAGCTTAACGTCCCGTGTGACAGGGGCGGGGGTGGCTCAGTCAGCAGCGCGCCAGGCTCGTAATCTGTAGTTCCCAGGTTCGAGTCCCAGCTGGGTTAACGTTGAGATTTATCTCCGCAAAATTTCCCCGCCCTGCCCACGTCAGTAGGGGACACCGATGGGCTTGAAAAGGCCGCCGTCCGTCGGATGGGACGTTAAGCCGTGGCCCCGTGTGCGGGAGAGCCATACCCTGTGCACCTTAAAGAACACGCTGGATGGCCTTGACGGGAGGATACCATCTGTCTCTCAACAGCTGTTCCAGTGGGTCCCCTCCCCCAACCTTGTCTGAGCCTTCGGGGTTCATGTGACCTGGCTATTTAGCCCATGGTGTGCAAAAAGTGCCGCTCAGAGGTAAAACAACACAACAACACCCGTGTGACAGACGGTGGCTTTTCCAAGCCCATCGGGGGGGGAGGGGGGGGGCTCAGTCGGTAGCGCGCCAGGCTCGTAATCTGTAGTTCCCAGGTTCGAGTCCCAGCTGGGTCAGCGTTGAGATTTATCTCCGCAAAATTTCCCCGCCCTGCCCACGGTCAGTAGGGGACACCGATGGGCTTGGAAAGACCACCGTCCGTCGGATGGGATGTTAAGCCGTGGCTCCGTGTGCGGGAGAGCCATACCATGTGCACGTTAAAGAACACGCTGGATGGCCTTGACGGGAGGCTACCATCTGTCTCCCAACAGCTGTTCCAGTGGGTCCCCTCCCCCAACCTTCTCTGAGCCTTCGGGGTCCATGTGACCTGGCCATTTAGCCCATGGTGTGCAAAAAAGTGCCGCTCAGAGGTAAAACAACACAACAACACCCGTGTGACAGACGGTGGCTTTTCCAAGCCCATCGGTGTCCCGTACTGATAGAGAGAAATGCGGGAAGTTTTGAGGAGATAAATCTAAAACCCTGCTCCTGGCCTTGACGGGAGTGTTCCACGTGTCTCCTAACACCTGTCCAGTGTCAATATGTCTTGCAGTCCTGTCTGTGACAGGGCACAAAAGTGCCGAAAACTACCGAACTCTATTCATCCTCTACTGTATTTCACTTTCGAAACCGCAGTAACATACAAACATTCCTACAATGTCAGAATTGTAATAACTTTGTTTCTTTCAATTGGAAAATTAGCCGCTTCTTTCAACTACTCAGACTTTATCTTCATCATACAAAGATTACCAAACAAAGTTCAAAGGTCAGTTCGTATCTTCAGAACAAACGAAGAAACGTAAGAAGTAATCTTGGAAAATAAATGCATCCTGGACTAGTTAAGCTGTCAAAGTCACCAGTTTGCGGAATTGTGTAATAATATTCTAACCAGCTACGTCATTATCAGCAATGAAGACGGAACTCTGTGATTCGAAGTCATAAAAACTTCATGATACGAAGGTCACCAGAAATTTATTGGACCACACCATGTTTAGTTAGTGTAACACTTGTGCTTCAAGGAGGCAGACACCACGTCTGCCGAGCAGTTCTTTACGGGTTTAGGACCTTGAACTTTATCGTCAGCTGAGAAACGGTGACCAGAATTCGAAAGCGTCTTGTCAGGAAATTACGGATTCCATCTCCTCTTTAAAACAATGTTAATAATTTACCAGTGCACTTAAAAACTGCGCTGTGAAAACTTATTCACATCTTGCCATTAACTTTTCAGAAATGGAAATGCCTGAAATAATTGCAATAATTGCAATAGTTGAAGGGTACTTATGAATCTTAATGTGAAAATTTTGAAAAAGAATTTTGAGTTATTCTAGCGTTTTTTTTTTCCAAATTATCAGGTTTTCTTTTAAATTAGCATAAAGACAGAATTTTTCGGATGGGGGTGGAAGCTTGTCCCAGGTCCCTTGCCATAATCAAAATTCACGACAGCCCCTTCAGAATTTAATTCCAAAGGAACTGGTTGGAATGTTATTCTGATTAAATTAAAACGCCATTTATATCGGATAAAATAGTTTTTAAAATTTAGGAATTGGCTTTGAGTCTATTTTTTCTGCATATTGTGCTGAATGGTCAGGTTACAAGTGTCCCAAGGTTGGCTGGGTTGTTCTAAATTTGACTGCACTTTTTTGTACACAATGGGTTAAATAACAAGGTCACAAGGACCCCGAAGGCTCAGAGAAGGTTGGAGGGGAGGGAACCCACTGAACAGCTGTTGGGAGACACGGCAGCCTCCCGTCAAAGCCATCTAAAGTATTCTTTAACATACGTAGAGTATGGCGCTTTCACACACGGAGCAAAAGCCTTCAACCCCTGTCTTTGGTCAGTAGGGGACAACCAACACTATGGTTGATTACAGAACTGAGAAAAAATATCTGGCAACGATTTTTTTAGAAATTAGTGATCTGGCAACCTTCGTGTCACGTGATTACAGAATTCAGGAAAAATATCTGGAGCGTGTACAGCAACTGTACACGCTCCAGTTACCGTTCACAGCAAACTGGAGCGTGTGCAGTTACTGCACACGCTCCAGTTTGCTGTGAACGGTAACTGCACACGCTCAATATTTCCGTGAGTGAGCCCACACGATCTAGTATCAAAATAATATGACCACCTACAGTCGCTCTAAAAATTATCCGAACACTACGGTTGATTACAGAATTGAGAAAAAATATCTGGCAACGATTTTTTTAGAAATTAGTGATCTGGCAACCTTCGTGTCACGTGACACGAAGGTTGGCAGATCACTAATTTCTAAAAAAAATCGTTGCCAGATATTTTTTCTCAATTCTGTAATCAACCATAGTGTTGGTTGTCCCTACTGACCCAGGGTTGGAGGCTTTTGCAGAGTATGGCTCTTTCACACACGGAGCCTCGGGTTAACGTCCTATCCGACGGACGACAGCCTATATAAGCTCATCGGTGTCCCCTATTGACCGAAGGTAGGGCGGGGAGTTTTGCGGAGATAAATCTCGACGCTCACCCAGCTGGGACTCGAATCTATGAACTGCAGATTTCGATCCTGACCTTCAATGAAATTCTGGGAGTTATATAATAAGAGTAAGCAAAAAAAAGTTTTTATAAACGAATTTCCCTACTTGACTACCCAAGGAAATTGTATATATTAATTAGCCAATATTTTTTTCCTTCATGTCTTCCTGGTGCTGGATATGTGGTGGGGGTTGCAAAGGGAACATGCTTCCCCCCTCAACTTAGGAAGTTCAATAACCGAAACTTAACGAAGGAATTATAATGATAAATAATAATAAAACGAAAGAGTAATTGCAACTATCTAAATATTGAATTTTTTTTTTGTTCGGGAGACACAGACCCGATGTTCTGTTTTCAGGAAAAAGGGGGGCGGGGGTGGCTCAGTCGGTAGCGCGCCAGGCTCGTAATCTGTAGTACCCAGGTTCGAGTCCCAGCTGGGTCAGCGTTGAGATTTATCTATGCAAAAATTTCCCCGCCCTGCCCACGGTCAGTAGGGGACACCGATCGGCTTGGAAAGGCCGCCGTCCGTCGGATGGGACGTTAAGCCGTGGCCCCGTGTGCGGGAGAGCCATACCTTGTGCACGTTAAAGAACACGCTGGATGGCCTTGACGGGAGGCTACCATCTGTTTCCCAACAGCTGTTCCAGTGGGTCCCCCAACCTTCTCTGATCCTTCGGGGTCCTTGTAGCCTGGCCATTTAGCCCATGGTGTGCAAAAAAGTGCCGCTCAGAGGTAAAATAATCCGATCCAATCTAATCAGGAAAAAGGGTTGGGCTGTTTGACGAGTACCTCTGAGTGGTACTTTTATACACATAATTAATTGGCTATACGGCCAGGTCACAAAGACCCTGAGAGCTCAGAGAAAGTTTGGGAAGGAGATATACTGGACAGCTGTTAGGAGACAGATGCAAGCCTCTCGTCAAGGTCATCCAGCGTGTTCTTTAACATGCACAAGTTATGGTTAAATACAAGTTTCCTGTACACGTAATCTACACCTTCCAAGTTCGAGTTAACTGTGCCTTCGTTGAGATCTAACTCCTTTCTGCGGGGCGGGGGCTGTTCTGTCGGCAGCACGCCAGATTCGTAATCTGCAGTTCCCAGGTTCGAGTCCCAGCTGGGCCAGCGTTCATATCTCTCTCCGAAACACTCCACGCCCTGCCCTCGATCAATAAGGAACATCGATGGGCTTGGAAAGGCCGCCGTCCGTCGGATAGGATGTTAGGTTGTGGGTCTGTGTGCGTAGAGCCCTAACTATGAATGTTAAAGAACATGCTGAATGATACTGACGAGAAAGATACCATCTGTCTCCTATTCCAGTAGGTCCCCTCCTTCAACCTTCTCTGAGCCCTTAGGGTCCTTGTGACCTGGCTATTTAGTCCATTATGCGCAACAAAAAAAAGTGCTGTTCAGAGATAAAAATAAACCAACTCTCAACCTTCTCGATGCCCTTGGGGCTCCTTGAAACCTGACAATTTAGTTCATTATTTGAAAAAGAAAAAGCGCCGCTCAGAGGTAAAACAGCAACTGATTACAAAAAGAAATAAACACCTTCTTAAAAAAAAGCATTTTTACACAAATAACCATTCTGAATTCAAAAAAAAAAATCTCAAGGGTGTGTGTGTGGGGGAGACCAGACATTAACAGGTTCACTATTGCACCTTAGCAACGGGACCCTGAGATAACAGATCTAATCTTTTGTCTGAACCTGATATTTGATCCAGAATGAAAACCATTCCTCCACCTTTCAGAAGAGAGAACTAAAATCTCTTTCAAGAATTACGAACGCATCTACTTTCTACCCACGACCCGTTCGGAATATATATTTCGTGATCAACGAGCCTTGTCCTCTCCTCCTAGGATCTCTTCCCCACCACCCTCAGCTGCGGTACTCCATGCTACTCAATCGCAATGATGGATAACTTCTGTTCGTCAATAGAGTGAGATCGATTCCGACTACTGCGTGACTTACATTTCTAACAATAGCCAGAGTCAATAGCTTTACGAAGCGTTGGAGATATCTCATACATTTTTATAGACCGTACTGTAACCGAAATGGCCTTTCATAAGCCCACAAGCTAGATCTAATGCCACCACAGTATCCTAAGGTAACTTGCTGTTCCTTTATTTTCTGTTCTCTTAGCATTCTTCGCCAAGCGCCTATATTTTTTTTCATCTTTTTTCCCTCCGTTTATTCTTTTTTGTTTCGGCTTCATCCCCCCCCCCACCAAGGATCATTCTTTCAGTAAAGTTCTTTTGTCATTTCTAGAATCATCTCATTCGTGTGGGTTGAGTTATTCCTCTTTGTGCTTTTTAGTAAATAATCTAGAAACAAGTCTGCCAAAAAAAAAATCCACAAACTCAGATTTTCCGCTTCTCTTGTTCAGGTCATTACGTAATTGTTACGTCATTGTTAGTTGAATTAAAGTGACATTACTCAATATGCTCGTAAAGAATCCGTCATGAAATCAGAGAAGTTATCCCTTCTTTAATGAAACTGCTCCTTATCTGAGAAGCCACTTTGATGAGTTATCACCTAAATAAGAGTTCACTTACGTATGAAACCATTCTTTGATGAAACCAAAACCTGGGGCTCAGTCGGTAGCGCGCCAGGCTCGTAATCTGTAGTTCCCAGGTTCGAGTTCCAGCTGGGTCAGCGTTGAGATTTATCTCCGCAAAATTCCCGGCCCTGCCCACGGTCAGTAGGGGACACCGATGGGCTTGGAAAGGCCGCCGTCTGTCGGGTGGGACGTTAAGCCGTGGCCGCGTGTGCGGGAGAGCCATACCCTGTGCACGTTAAAGAACACGCTGGATGGCCTTGACGGGAGGCAACCATCTGTCTCCCAACAGCTGTTCCAGTGGGTCCCCTCCCCCAACCTTCTCTGAGCCTTCGGGGTACTTGTGACCTGGCCATTTCACCCATGGTGTGCAAAAAATTGCAGCTCAGAGGTAAAGCAACCCAACGTTAAAGAACACGCTGGATGGCCTTGATGGGAGGCTACCATCTGTCTCCCAACAGCTGTTCCAGTGGGTCCCCTCCCCCAACCTTCTCTGAGCCTTCGGGGTCCATGTGACCTGGCCATTTAGCCCATGGTGTGCAAAAAAGTGCCGCTCAGAGGTAAAACAACCCAACGTTAAAGAACACGCTGGATGGCCTTGATGGGAGGCTACCATCTGTCTCCCAACAGCTGTTCCAGTGGGTCCCCTCCCCCAACCTTCTCTGAGCCTTCGGGGTACTTGTGACCTGGCCATTTCGCCCATGGTGTGCAAAAAAGTGCAGCTCAGAGGTAAAGCAACCCAACGTTAAAGAACACGCTGGATGGCCTTGATGGGAGGCTACCATCTGTCTCCCAACAGCTGTTCCAGTGGGTCCCCCTCCCCCAACCTTCTCTGAGCCTTCGGGGTCCATGTGACCTGGCCATTTAGCCCATGGTGTGCAAAAAAGTGCCGCTCAGAGGTAAAACAACCCAGTCATTAGATAGTATCTTTTTGTATTGCGTAAAATCACAGAGAAATGCAAAAGAAAGCAAACCCTGATTTGTTTACTTCTGCTCTGAAAATCAAATTGTGTTCCGAGTGACATCGCTTCTTTCAGCAGATGGTTTTCCTTTTAACCGTAGCAGCCAGGTGAAGGAAATTCGCAATTAATGTCACTAATGTCATGCGCAATAACATGTTACAAACCAGCTTTAAGTTCAATGCTTGCCTAATTTATAATCAACGTGTCAAGGCGATGCACGACGAGGTTTGTCCGCGCAGGTGACTTCAGAAAAAAAACTACGCTATTGCTTTAAAGGTGACTCTGTGTCATTTTTTTTTATTCTTCTTGTGACCTAAATATCGGATCTTTTGCATGCATTCTAATGTCGTAGCGTGAGTAGCAACTAATAGGACTACGGAGAGACTATGAGACTGCATAGTTCGATGACTTTTCTCTTATATCATTGGTTAAGTACTTCTGTCTCATTAAATCAATCAATGATCTACGAGAATTCCCGAAGCATCAACTGCGCAGTCTCATAAAATCCCTTGTTGCCACTCATGCTATGCCATGAATATATGGGAAGGGACTGGCTCAGTCGGTAGCGTGCCAGACTCGTAATCTGAAGATTCCAGGTTCGAATCCTAGCTGCGCCAGCGTTGATATTTATCTCCACAAAGTTCCCATCCTCCTCTTGGTCAGAAAGATGACACCTATGGGCTTGGAAAAGCCACCGTCCGTCGGATGGGACGTTAGCCGTGGTTCCTTGTGCGGGAGAGCCGTATTGAGCTCACGTTAACGAATATTCTCGATGGCCTTCACAGGAGGCTATTATCTGTCTCTTAACAGCTGTTCAGTGGACCCCCTTACCTCAACGTTCTCTGAAACCTTGGAGTCCTTGTGACGTGGTCACTTAGCTCATTGTGTGGACAAAAGTTCCGCTCAGAGGTAAAATAACAAAAGCAGCCATGAATATATACAGTCGCTCAAAAAAATATCCGAACACTCTGGTGGATTACAGAATTCAGAAAAAATATCTGGCAACGATTTTTTTTAGAAATTAGTGATCTGGCAACCTTCGTGTCACGTGCCAGATATCGTTGCCAGATATTTTTTCTGAATTCTGTAATCCACCAGAGTGTTCGGATATTTTTTTGGGCGACTGTACCTTAATTGCGCAGGGTTTCGAAGTTAACCGATTTTTCATAACATGCAAATATAATTTGAGATTCTGCTCTCTGGAATCACTTTACAGCGCGCTCTATTTATCACCTAAAATCTCAACGCAAAAGTGATATTAATTTCCTTATAAAAATATTAACACGTTGTTTCACTCTACACCCAAGCCGGGAAATATTCCCGACGCCGTGCCTTTGAGGATCCGTAGAGTCGATCGCACCCAATTAAATTGTTTTAAACTTACAAATTCATCAGGCTTTCACCTTCCTTACACCAAAGCTCAAACATTTAAACCGTTGAACAACCCTGATGCCATCTTGTCAAGAAAAAAAAGATGAATATAACTCTCTTAACGAACATCTGTATCCAGGGCCTCTCAAAGCTGTAATGTTTGAGCCTTGGTGTAAGAGGCCACAGCCACCTTCAACTTTTGAGGCCAGGCTCCTTCCAATGTTTGAAGCCAAGTCCCTTCCATCATTCTGTGGCCAGATTCCTCCCAACTTTTGAAGCAGGGTTGCTTCCAAATTTAGAGACTGGATCCCATCTAATTTTTTAAGCTGGGCTCCTTCCGATTTTCAAGGCCGGATTCCTACCAACGTTTGAGGATGGACCCCTTCTAACTTTTGAGGATGGACCCCTTCTAACTTTTGAGGATGGACCCCTTCCGACTTTTGAGGCTCGATCCCTTCCAACTTTTGATTCAGGGTTCTTTCTAACTTTTGAGTATGTGTTACCTGTTATATTAGTAATATTTTATATCACAGCACTTCACAGTAACAACTTTTTGTTGTTACTATGAACTACTATTTTGCTATTTTGTTTTGAATACAAGTATGCTGTCGATCAACATGGTTAGAGAGGAAAATTGTCCTGAGCTGAGTGGGATCCAAATCCAAGACCTCATGATGACAGGAGTCTTGGGTTCATATCCCACCCAGATTAATACAATTTCCCTTTGTGCCCACGTTGATCTACAGCATAATTGCATTCAAAAATAAGTGTTACTTCAAACTTTTGAGGCCCGTAGCCAATAGTTGTAATTGTAAAAAGTAATTGTCATTATTATTTACAGAAGTTTTAAATTCTAATTTAACAAAATCTATATATATATATAAATTTTACACCTGAAGCAGAAAAAAGAAGTCCGACAATAGCATGATAGCGTAATACACCATAGAAAAATTCTGTAAGCAAGGCGAGACCTCAACAGAAATACAACATAAGATTAAGAACATCCATACCTTATCCGAGACTCGCCAATTAAAACGTTGGGTTGGGTTGTTTTACCTCTGAGCGGCACTTTTTGCACACCATGGGCTAAATGGCCAGGTCACATGGACCCCGAAGGCTCAGAGAAAGTTGGGGGAGGGGACCCACTGGAACAGCTGTTGGAAGACAGATGGTAGCCTCCCGTCAAGGCCACCCAGCGTGTTCTTTAACGTGCACAGGGTATGGCTCCCTCCCACACACGGGGCCACGGTTTAACGTCCCATCCGACGGACGGCGGCCTTTACAAGCCCATCGGTGTCCCCTACTGACCGTGGGCAGGGCGGGGAATTTTGCGGAGATAAATCTCAACGCTGACCGAGCTGGGACTCGAACCTGGGAACTACAGATTACGAGCCTGGCGCGCTACCGACTGAGCCCCCCCCCCCCCCCCCGCCCCGCCAATTAAAACGTATATCGCTTAATAAATCACGCATTTGACTGTTGTATCTAATATCGAAAGCAAAATTAACAAATGTCTGATTTGAGATGCCAACGATCTTGATACGGATCATCTACTACAACAGCCATATCCATCTGTATCCTGATGTTCAGAAAAACAAGTCATCCTTGATTCATCTTCTCTTCGTCCTCTTTCATTCTTATTTACCTCTCCTCTCCTCCCAGCACTGTTAATAAATGTCATTTCCGGGTACTTCGTCGATTCAATAAATACATCTCCCCCCCCACACACACACTCCCATCACTTGATAAAGGAGGAAATATTTACCCTCGGAAGTAGGGAAGGAGAGACTTTTCTCCAGATGCATGGTGATTACAAACATCGTACACGTGACTAGCATGTCTATGATTGTGAGGGAGGCAAAGGATTACAAGGAAGAAGGGTTCAGGAGGAAGAGAGAAGGGGGGAAGTGGGTGGATGGCGGAGTCTGATGGATGGGCAGAGTTTATTGCCCCATGGGGAGTCTTCGCAACCAAGGGATATTCTCCAACAGCGTCTCCAATATCCTGTCAAATATCTGACTGCTTCGTGACAGCTGTCAATACATTAACTGTAGGCTATATTGCTAGTTAGAGGCAGCTGAAGAGGAACTAGGAGAGAGATAGAGAAAGATCTCTTCATCCCTTAACAGGCCACAAGGGATTTAAGAGAGATTTCTGCTGCTCTGACGCCAAATGGTTAAGAGCTATTGTGTTTCGTTCTCTTTCATCCCTCGTGGCTGCTGCACATGGAGCCAGATGATTCTCTTTCTTTCAAGACTGATCAAAATTTCGTTTTTGGTTCATGTGCAGTGATTTCAGTCAGAGTTGCATCAGGAAAGGATTGGATTGGGTTGTTTTACCTCTGAGCGCCACTTTTTTTGTACACCATGGGTTAAATGGCCAAGTCACATGGACCCCGAAGGCTCAGAGAAGGTTGGGGGAGGGGACCCACTGGAACAGCTGTTGGGAGACAGATGGTAGCTTCCCGTCAAGGCCATCCAGGGTGTTCTTTAACGTGCACAAGGTATGGTTCTCCCGCACACGGAGCCACGGCTTAACATCCCATCCGACGGACGGCGGTTTTTCCAAGCCCATTGGTCCCCTACTGACCGTGGGCAGGGCGGGGAGTTTTGCGGTGGAGGAAAGGGGGAGAAGGAATTAATCCTGTATTATTTATTTGAAAGAGCACCTGATATGTCATCAAGAGGTCGTGGGTTCAGATCCTACCATGCTCAAAACCATTTTTTCAATATATCCATCTTCATCCTTTTACGTGAACAGCTTAATAGTGATTAAACTCTTAGTAAATAAATGATGAGATGTACATTCATGTGTGAAGCCCTAATTCAATCCCTAATTTTCATTTACAGCAAGAGACGATTTCTTAAGACTTCAGAAAAAAAAAGGGGTTGAGGTAAACGAGAATGTTGCCAATGTCTTTGTGAGCTGTGAATGATAGTTTGACTTCAAAAACAAATGAAAATTTTCTCCGTTCACTAATCTGAAGGCGAATTTGTCATCTTTCAGGTATTTCGTATTAACTTTTGTGCCTAGTTTTGTCTTTTGACGATAAAGAGTTACAAAAAAATTCTCGGGATTTGAAAAGACATCGAGAAAAATAAGGCCACGAAGGAAAAAAGTTCCGCGTTATTAGTACTCGGGTAGCTAAATAATTTATTTCAATTTCTGCACGGACAGAAACATCACACCTTACACCATATTTTAAAATTTATGAAATTACTTATGTATTTTAAAATACAATATCCTAAACGGTAGTGAAAACAAATGAATAAAAAAATTACAGGAAAGCAATTTTAACAAACTTAGAAATAGCATAAATTAAAATATACAGTAAGTTTCGTTGTTCGTTGTTTTGTTAATTCGTAGAA
This sequence comes from Ryuthela nishihirai, assembly GCA_038380435.1. Classification (NCBI taxonomy): domain Eukaryota; kingdom Metazoa; phylum Arthropoda; class Arachnida; order Araneae; family Heptathelidae; genus Ryuthela; species Ryuthela nishihirai. Next base: position 22,364 of record JAWZYU010000471.1, read on the forward strand.
TTGAAATGTCAATCTTCTAATCTATGCTGATGATTTGTCCCTATGGTTAGAATCTAAAATATTTACAAAAGTTGAAAAGAAGCTACAAGCTGTAATAAAAAAAAATTATTTTCATTTTTTATTAAATTATATTCATTTTAATTTAAAAATTATTATTATAGTGATAAATGAGATTTAAAGATTAGTACTGAAAATAATCTTTATTTTAATTCTATTTATGAGCATGAAAACAGTTATCCCTCATTTAAATATTATTATTGATGAAAATCTTTTACGTAAGACAGAATAAATAATGTTATAAATTTACAGATCGAAATTCAGAATGAGTTCAAAAATAATATTTAGCAACAATAGTTCTAAATAATGTAATTTATTACAAAAGTATGAATAAAAATATTTATACAAACTAAATTCAACCAACATAAATATTCATCTTTATCAGTACGAAAATAAATCTTCAGAGGAATATATCACCTTATTAATTATTGCTTCAAATAGTCGTTTCTTTAGAATTCTACAATCTCTACCAATAGCATAAAATAAGACTTTTCACAATATTCAATAAACGGCACAATAAATATTTGCGAATAAACCTGTAATCTACCTAGAATAACCTTACCAATTCTTGCAAACAAACTAAAGATAACTATGCATCAAAAGAATTTCTTCTAGTATTCTACTCTCATCACGCTCACACACCAAATAAAAACATTTCTTCTTTAGACTATCGTGCACAGACTTAGACAAACTATTTATTCCTTCAGATTAATTCTTCTTAATTGCAACTTATCCTTCGAAGTGGTTGTGACGTAATTCTCACGCTGCAGTACAGGCGAACATCAATACGATACAGTACATCACGGTTTCATTGTTGCTCGTTCATCTGTCGTAACAATATCTTGCAGTAACTCTAGACTCCAAATTCAAATGTAACTTGCGTTTGGCTTAGCTGAGAAGTTAATAATTTAGTGCTCAGAATACCCTGCACGTAACTAAGAGAGATGGGTTCGATTCCCATTCACAGCAAAACTCAATTTTTCAGCAAAATCGTTTCTTTTATAATATTTAGTATCGAAGTTTATTTTAAATAAAAATGCAAATCATCAAAATAATTGCATTTTTAGCGGAATGAATAAAGTATATGAATAAATAAATAATTGCTAAATAAATAAAAATCAATAATTGCTTAATAAATAAAAGTAAATAATTACTAAATGAATAAAATTAAATAATTGATAAATAAATAAAATAAATAAAAATCAACAATTGCTAAATGAATAAAAGTAAATAATTGCTAAATAAATAAAAAAAATAATTGCTTAATAAATGAAAGTAAATAATTATTAAATGAATAAAATTAAATAATTGCTAAATGAATAAAAATTAATAATTGCTAAATAAATAAAATGAATAATTGCTAAATGAATAAAAGTAAATAATTGTTAAATAAATAAAAATTAATAATTGCTAAATTAATAAAAATCAATAATTGCTAAATAAATAATTGCTAAATAAGCTAAACTAAACAATTGCTAAATATTTAAAAATAAGTAATTACTAAATATGTAAAAATAAGTAATTGCTAAATAAAAAAAAATAAATAATTGCCAAATAAGTAAAAACAAATATTTGCTAAATAAATAAAATTAAATATTTGCCAATTAAATAAAAGTACATCGGTCCCGTTCTTCGTCGTTACGGCTTTGAGAAACGTAACTACAACAAGGACATACTGTCATTCCTCTTAATTTTAGAATTGATACATTATGAAAATATTATAAAATAAAACTATCTATGAAACATTAATTTGAAAATTATTAAATTTCCGTCAGAGAACTTTGGCGGTGTATACAAGACTGGGTAAACTAATTAAAATTATGTCAACTGATTCACAGACTGGTAAAATTGATTCAATTGCAATATGATCACAATCAAACTATGAAATTTCAAAATATACAGCAAGTCTCAAAAATTTAATAATCATTTACCCTTTAACACTCATTCGTTAAAAAAAAATCGTTATTAAATTAAGCAGAAATTATAGGAAAAGGAAACTTAATTTCTGGTACAGTCGCTCAAAAAAGTATCCGAACACTACGGTTGATTACAGAATTGAGAAAAAATATCTGGCAACGATTTTTTTAGAAATTAGTGATCTGGCAACCTTCGTGTCACGTGACACGAAGGTTGACACGAAGGACACGTGACACGAAGGTTGCAAGATCACTAATTTCTAAAAAAATCGTTGCCAGATATTTTTTCTCAATTCTGTAATCAACCGTAGTGTTCGGATACTTTTTTGAGCGACTGTACTCAAGTCTCTAATTTTCAGAAACCTTCAATTGGGGGAAGGGAAGAAGGGAGGAAGGGTTGGCTCAGTAGGTACAGCGTCAGGCACATAATCTGTTAGTTCAAAGGTTCGAGTCCCAACTGTTCTAGCGTTGAGATTTATCACCACAAAACTCCCAGCCTCGGTCAGTAGGGGACACCGATGGGCTTGGGAAGGCCGCCGTCCGTTGTATGGGACGTAAAGCCGTGATTCCTAGTAAAGGAAAACATCCTGTGCGCATTAAAGTATACGCTGGATGGCCTTGATGGGAGGCTCCATATGTCTTTTAACAGCCCTCCAGTGGGTTCCATCTCCCCAGCATACTCGGAGTCCTTGTGACCTGGCCATTTAGCCCATTGTGGGCAATAAAAGTGCCCGACTGGACTCCCACCAATCCAGAAAACAAAGACCATTTTTTAATGTCGCAAATTACAAGAGTAATAATATCTATTTTAGCTCAACGTTTAATTTCTGTTATTCAGAGAAATCCTCCTTTCCCAGTTAGAGAATTAATAAAAAGAGAATTAACGGAAGAGCAAAAAAAAACAACTGACGATGCCTCACTTTAATAACCGGAAGTTGTCATCTGTCTGTTAAGCTCCCACTGATTTCCAGAGAGACCGCGAAGCTGGAAGAAATGATCCAAACCACATACGACGTATGGGTGACTCAATAACACGGATGGCTCAATGACACAGAGTCCTTCATCATCGTCAATCAACGTTTCCGTCCTGCCGCCCACAGGATAATCCCTTTTTCTCTCCTCCCACCCCCTCCCTCATCACTTACTTCCCTTTGTAGAGGAGGGAAACCGCTCTATTCCTTGTCATAGGGAGAAAATTGAGAGGGCGGGTGGGCTCCTAGGAAGGAGAACTTCCGGAAAGCATAAGATGCAATTTTTTTCCTCTCAATGAGAAAGAAGTATTATGAGTTGAATTCAAACTCAATCAAAAGCTTATTTACGCACTGTGCTTGTATGTTGGATGAAGCGAACTATTCTGTTAGAAGAAGGGTAAATTTTGAGGCTCTATTTCTAAAGTTAGTAAGGTCTGAATGTGACTTTGCATTCACATAATATGGAAGCGTCCAGAAACTTTATAATATAGTAGAGTTAAATTGAAGATCTCACTCAAATCGGTTGGGTTGGGTTGTTTTACCTCTGAGCGGAACTTTTTTGCACACCATGGGCTAAATGGCCAGGTCACATGGACCCCGAAGGCTCAGAGAAGGTTGGGGGAGGGGACCCACTGGAACAGCTGTTGAGAGATAGATGGTAGCCTCCCGTCAAGGCCATCCAGCGTGTTCTTTAACGTGCACAGGGTATGGCTCTCCCGCACACGGCTCCACGGCTTAACGTCCCGTCCGACGGACGGCGGTCTTTCCAAGCCCATCGGTGTCCCCTACTGACCGTGGACAGGGCGGGGAATTTTGCGGAGATAAATCTCAACGCTGACCCAGCTGGGACTCGAACCTGGGAACTACAGATTACGAGCCTGGCGCGCTACCGACTGAGCCACCCCCGCCCCCCTTATGGTAGAAAAAAATAGACTTCCGCTCAGAGATAAAAACAACTCACTCAAATCTTTCCAATTCTCGATTTTCAACAACTTCGTCTGATATTAAAAGTGTTCTAGAGCCTGCAGCATTTTGCTTAAAAACCACGTCACAGATCACAACAATTTACTTCAGAAACTCACTAAAAACATGAATTATAATTGTTACAACAATCCGCTTACTGAAATAAATGCAAATGTAGAATTTATTGTAATGATTTGGTATAATGATTCTTTCGATTAATTTTGAAAACGTTTAGAACAAGTATAATAGCAAGTTAAATGTTTCCAACTTACTAACTCTGTAAATATTAATGGGTTGGGTTGTTGGGTTGTTTTACCTCTGAGCGGCACTTTTTGCACACCGTGGGCTAAATGGCCAGGTCACATGGACCCCGAAGGCTCAGAGAAGGTTGGGGGAGGGGACCCACTGGAACAGCTGTTGGGAGATAGATGGTAGCCTCCCGTCAAGGCCATCCAGTGTGTTCTTTAACGTGCACAGGGCATGGCTCTCCCGCACACAGGGCCACGGCTTAACGTCCCATCCGACGGACGGCGGCCTTTCCAAGCCCATCGGTGTCCCCTACTGACCGTGGGCAGGACGGGGAATTTTTGCGGAGATAAATCTCAACGCTGACCCAGCTAGGACTCGAACCTGGGAACTACAGATTACGAGCCTGGCGCGCTACCGACTGAGCCAACCCCGCCCCAATATTAAAGAAATATCGTTGAAAATCGAGAATTAGAAAGATTTGAATGCGATCTTCAATTTAACTCTTTTGATATTTTTCTGTGAAACGCTTATTTTTAAAATTAGGCAGCTCCGCATGCGAATTTCCATTTACATAACATGGCAGAGTCGTTTTCTAATATTGTGTCCACTCAGCTGTCACTTCATTAGGTTCGGTTCCATGTTATGTCAATAGTAACTTAGATGAAAAACGAAAAAAAAAATTTTCAACTTACGAATAAAAAAAAATGCATGCATGCAGGTTAAAGAAACTGAATTGCAGAAGTAGATAAACATAAAATTTAATATCATCATCATCATCCTCAAACAGCCATGGGATATGGAGGTCCAGCCAGACCGTGCAGTTTAATTCTCCACGCAAATATGTCCTGAGCTACATCTGCAGCATCTGACCACTGCACACCAATTCTAACAAGGTCCTCTTTGACATTGTCTGCTCACCGCATCCTTGGTATCCCCCTCTTTCTGAGCCCTTTAAGCAAATTGTTCATAACCTTATTCACCAATCTATAATTATCCATACGGGCAACATGGCCAAACCAACGGAGTCTCTCTCTGCACAATATGCTGCTTAAAAGAAGTTGCTGACTCTTTTGCCTAACATCATCATTACTTACAAAGTTAAACCACCTAATGCCCAAGATACTGCGTAGGCATCTATTTAATATGTATTACGTAAAATAACAAAGACTTAATTATAAACGAAAATAAACCTTTGTTCATTTTAATGTGTTTAACAAAAACCACATCATATTTGGTATTAAGCAAAGTAAAAAACGCGAGATGTTGGATTGTTTTACCTCTGAGTGGCACTTTTTTTGCACACAATGGCCAGGCCACAAGTACCCTAAAGACTCAGAGAAGGTTGAGGGAGGGGACCCACTGAAACAGCTGTTGAGAGGTAGATGGTAGCCTCCCGTCAAGGTCATCCAACGTGCACAGTGTATGGCTCTGCCTCACAAAGAGTCACGGCTTAACGTCCCATGCGAAGGACGGCGACATTTACAAATCCATCGGTGTCCTCTACTGACCGAGGGCGGGGAGTTTTGCAGAGAGAAATCTTAACGCTGACTCAGACTGGGACTCGAATCTCGTAACTGCAGATCACGAGCTTGGTGCGCTACCTACTGAGTCAGATATACTGATAGATTATACTGATTGCAAAATATTTTAATTAATAATGTTCCAAAAAATCGAGTTTTGACTGTTTTGAGGACTTCATGAGTGTTGACACCGTAGGTGAATGTTTCATGCACCTATGTGATTTCAATTTTTTGACCGCCATGAATTACAGACAGAATCGTATTTAATGGGAAAGTTTGGGAGATTCATTCCTCCCCACCCCCAAAAGTGTATGTTTCAAATTTATTTTACATGTTTTTGCTTTGGAAAACATTTAACAACTATTAAGCATTGATGCAACATAATGTGCAATTTGTTTTCCATTTACTTCTTTCTTGCCTTTTTTAATATTTACCTATTGATTACCTATGTTTGAACTTTTTAAATAAAAACAACCCCCTCCCCCATCCAAACCAAACCTATTTTCAAAATGCGCTACTGATCATAGGATCTGGTTCGAGCTCCAAATAAGGCAAGGATGTTTTCTTTCTTGTGTTGTTTCCTTTCACGGGGGTCTTGCTTTTCGTTATAGACCTTCTATGGCAAAGTGATCTTTGTAGCGAATGGCTTCTTTAAGAGTTATTTATTAATATTATTCAATGATCAAATATTATTAAAAATTATTAAAGGCTTTTATGTAATTAAAATTTCTTTGGAATATAAAACAAAGTACGTTACAATAAAAAAAATCCATACAGGAAATGCATTTCAGTTGATATGGAATGTGAGATAATCAGATGTCGACTCGAAAGTTATGATATTTATATGAATTTAATAAACACTCATTTCTCGTTATGAAAAATGATATTTGATTAATACTTTTGCGTTGGGTTGTTGAGGAGACTCATTGGAATAGCTGTTGAGAGACAGATGGTAGCCGCCGTCAAAGGCCATCCAGCGTGTTCTTTAACGTGCACAGGGTATGGCTCTCCCACACACGGGGCCACGGCTTAACGTCACATCCGACGGACGGCGGCCTTTCCAAGCCCGTCGGTGTCCCCTACTGACCGTGGGCAGGGCGGGGAATTCAATTCCGAGGAAGAATTAGGTACATAAAAGAAGCCTTTCTGATAATCTCAACGCTGACCCAGCTGGGACTCGAACCTGGGAAGTACAGATTACGAGCCTGGCGCGCTACCGACTGAGCCGCCCCATTGATTAATACAGTCCCAAAGTCTTAGATATTTATTAAGTATTCAGAAAAAGTGTGTTACTTATTTTACTTCGTATAAAAAATATGAATAAAATGATATGTTTTATAATATATATTATTTTCTATAAAATATTCATATATTTAAGTAAATTTCATTACTTATAATTTATTAGTAAATTGTAGACGTATTTTCAGCTTCTGAAACGAATTTACTTTTATTTATTGGTCAAGTTTAACGGTCTTTGAGTTCCTTCAAAAATATTTATTAATAAAAAATTATTAAAGTGATATGTTACTCAATAGATGGCAGCACACTACAAAGCGTAAATGAGTAAGTATGCGAATGAAAAAGGTAGGGAAAAAATTTTCCAAAAATTTAACATGTGAAGCTATATTCCCCAGAATTATTTTGTGTGTCAAGTGAGAGCTCCACCTTAAAAAAAACAATAAATTCTTAAATGAAAAGCAATATTTATCTTCAATAAAACAAAATAATCTATGTGAAATAAACTTTCAAAATAATTCCACGAAGAGAGACGGAGTGTAGTGAAATAATAAAAGAAATCGTCAAATAGATTCTTGTCACAGAGATCTAACAGAAGCTTGCCAGTGTAAACACGTTACAAAGGGAAGATTTGAGAAAGAAGATATTCTTTTTGTCTCAGGCTTTTTTCTGCTGCGGTTGCGGAAAGCTAGACCTCAGCGGAAAGACCACACAAAATAAGAGATATTAGTGCGTATCTGAAGCTGAAACGAAGGGCCCCTGGAATAGAGCTCAAACGAAGGGCCCCTAGAATACGCAAGCCAAGAGAGCTAATTCAACAATCAAAACTTAATTATACTCAGTAACACAATATTCCATTGAGAATTAAAGTGTAAAAGTGTTAAATATACTGAAATTTATCACATTTAGTATATTTTTATGAAGAATTATGTAAAATAAAAGTGATAAATAATGTCAGCTAAATCACATTAACGAATTTATCTGGTGATTATGCATAATCGTCTGATTAATACTTTTATTTTAGCATATATTAAATTGTTTCTAAAGCTCTGTTTGACAGTACTAAACTTCTAACTGATGATGTCGCAGTCTTTATTCGCATATACTATTTGCATCTAAATAAATTCTTGAATGGTTAAAATGTTCATATTTTAAAATTTATCGAAAAATTTCCATGTATATAAATATTGATTTAATATAATATGTGACAGTAGATGGCAGCACAGTGAAAAAGCCGTGTTTCCCACAAATATTCTTTTAGGTGAATTTTATGATAATAGATGGCAGCACATTGGCCTGTAAATGGTAGCTAGGCATAAACTGGAAAGAGAGCTGTGTACCAATCCCTAGTGATGATGTACAGAACCGGCCAGGTCTAGCACCTAATGTCCGACCCGCCTTCTCGTGGTGTACCTTTCAGTACCTTTCAAAGTACCTTTCAAAATAGATATTCTCTTTTGGAAGGGAACGGAAGAAAAGGGCTGCCAGTTCAATATGGCCTACTGATCTGGTCATCTATGGCCACTTTTTTCTTTTTTCTCAACCCTGCTGAGGAGTGGTTTAGCATTACTTCTGGTGTTCGACAAGGGTGCATTTTGTCTCCTTTTCTCTTTAGTTTGGTTATTGATTATGTTATGCGAAATTCACTTCAAGGGAAAGATTTTGGCATTAAATGGGCTGGAGATACGAAAATTACTGATTTAGATTATGCTGATGATTTAGCCCTTTTGGCAGATGATGTTGATGAGATGAACTCTTTCATTCAAGCTGTTGATGAAACTGGTACTAGAGTAGGTTTGGTTATAAACAGAGAGAAAACCAAAGTGATGAAAATTGGTCAGGCAGGCTGTGATTCAGTTAATCTGAATGGTTGCAGTCTTGAGCAGGTGTCACAGTTTAATTATCTTGGGAGCTATGTAAGCGATAATGGTGATGTGCGGCATGAGATTAACAGACGAATAGGGATTGCTGTCGGGACTTTTAAGAATCTATGGAGATTGTGGAGAAATAGGCGAATACACCTAAAGACTAAAATTATACTGTATAATAGTTTGGTTCTTTCTAGGGTTAGTTATGGTAGTGAAACTTGGACGCTGTGTAAACAAGATAACAGGAAACTAGATGCTTTTGATTCTAGATGCTTACGCAGTATCTTGGGTATTAGGTGGTTTAACTTTGTAACTAATGATGAGGTTAGGCAAAGGAGTCTGCAACCTCCTTTAAGCAGCATATTGTGCAGAGAGAGACTCCGCTGGTTTGGCCATGTTGCCCGTATGGATAATTATAGATTGGCGAATAGGGTTATGAACAGTGTGCCTAGAGGCCTCAGAAGGAGGGGGAGACCTAGGATGCGGTGGGCAGACAATGTCAAACAGGACCTGTTAGAATTGGTGTGCAGTGGCCGGATGCAGCAGATGTCGCTCAGGACAGATATGCTTGGAGAATTAAACTGCACGGTCTAGTTGAACCTCCGTAGCCCATGGCTGCTTGAGGATGATGATGATGAGTTGGCAGCACTCTGCAAAGTAGCTACCATATCATTTCGATTTTTCCAAAAACTTTATATTTGTTCGAGAATTTATGAACACTCATAAATAGGATTAGATAAAAAAGAAAAATTGAACAAATTTAGATTTTATGCAATAAAGGAATGAAATGAGAAAACAGATTTTGCTACAAAATTAAAATTCAGATTATGAATACTTTGTTTTTCTCATGTAAAAAAGTATATAACTAAATAAAATTATATCCTAAACAACTAAGACGGGTGATGTATCTCGATTATTATTGATATATACTATTTTTTCATATAATTATATGAAAAAATAATATATCAATAATAGTAAGACACATAAAACATTATATTTTATATCCAAGTTTAGTCTGTTTCTGCATTGTGTTTTCATATTTACCATTTCACATTTACAAACACGTTTGCAAAGAAATAACACAAGTATTAATATATTAATAAACCCCTAAATTTTCTCAAATAATGTAATCGGAAATAACTGATATTGATTTCTATTAAACTCGGTATATGTATTATTAAAATTTTCTCTTCATAAAAATCATTTATGTTTCAAAAACATTGTGGGTCACCAAACTAAAAAAAATATTTAAAGAGAGGAATTTTAATTTTAAGATTATATTTAAATATTTTTTTAATTTTTTAATTTTAAGATTAGGGTTAAGTGACCCTTTCAATTTTTTTGGCGGGAAAAAACTGGAAAAAAATGTATTTACTTAATATGCTTCTTTTGAGCCATAATTCCACTAGCTGTATTTTTTTCCCGCTTATTAAAAAGTATTGTTATGCTTAACAAATTTATTAAAATTGAATATTTAATTAACTGAAAGTATTTTTGATTTTAACAATGAGCTCGGAGAACCATCAAAAATTTTACATAGACTTGCGTGAGCCGAAACGAATCGGTTGCGTCATATCCACTGTCTAATGCCGTGGCAAAAACAAAACACATAATCTAGATCAGTGGTTCTCACCCTTTTAGGCTTCACGTCCCCCCTGGAAATGTGTATGAAACTGCCGTACCCCTTGTATAGACAGATAAAACTATAGTTATAGTATAAAAATGGGAATAAAATAAAACATATATATATATAACATATATCTAGCGACTTTTGAGCTCTCACGGCGTACAGTCGCTCAAAAAAGTATCCGAACACTAGGGTTGATTACAGAATTCAGAAAAAATATCTGGCATCGATTTTTTTTAGAAATTAGTGATCTGGCAACCTTCGTGTCACGTGACACGAAGGTTGCAACATTTTTTCTGCTCACGTGACACAAAGGTTGCCAGATCACTAATTTCTAAAAAAATCGTTGCCAGATATGTTTTCTGAATTCTGTAATCAACTGTAGTGTTCGGATACGTTTTTGAGCGACTGTATCCCAAAAAAATTTTACCGCGTACCCCACGTTAAGAACCCCTTATACAGAGAATAATCTCGGTTAAAAACATAGTGAATTTATGAAGGACGTTTCATTTGGGGAAAAAAAATGTACATTTTAAATGCCACTTACTTAATTTCTACAGCCGCACTTACTTCCGACTCTAAAAGCGAAAAATATTATTTCACTGAGATTAACCACTTCCATCTGTTTTCTCTAAATTTGAATGCCAACTCTCATATCCAGCGAGAGATTGTTTTTTCTACATTTGTGCACTTTTCGTAGTCCAAAGTGCACGGGGTGGCTCAGTCGGTAGCGCGCCAGGCTCGTAATCTGTAGTTCCCAGCTGGGTCAGCGTTGAGATTTATCTCTGCAAAACTCCCCGCCCTGCCCACGGTCAGTAGGGGACACCGATGGGTTTGGAAAGGTCCGCCGTCCGTCGGATGGGACGTTAAGCCGTGGCCCATGTGCGGGAGAGCCATACCCTGTGCACGTTAAAAAACACGCTGGATGGCCTTGACGGGAGGCTACCATCTGTCTCCCAACAGCTGTTCCAGTGGGTCCCCCAACCTTCTCTGAGCCTTCGGGGTCCATGTGACCTGGCCATTTAGTGCAAAAAAAGTGCCGCTCAGAGGTAAAGCAACCCAAAGTGCAACGGGAAATTTCATTTTGTGCAGTTGTTAATTCATGAATCATTGTTATTTTCCAGTTCAAAATCATACCAAAGGAGAGCAGGTATTATCCCAACAATATTATGAAGCAATCTTTTCAAAATCTATTCAATTACAAAAGGAAACAGACGATAATGATATCGGACCAAAGAAAAACTTTTAAACTATTTTAGAGATAGAATATTTCTTTTGATTTATATAATTGTGCTTATTATATAATTTAGTGTGTATAAATGACTCCGCCGGTTATATAATTTACAATTCAATATTTTCCTGCGATTTGCATCACATTTTTCTATGTACGTTTTTTTCTGATAGAAAAAAAAATGTTTTACGAGTTACTTTTAAAATTGCTATTGTTGATACGTTTTGAAAACTGTTGAATTTTTTAAAATTCACCTTTTTAGTCTTGTCCGTGGCCGAGTGGTTAGCGCGCTTGGTTTCTGATCTACGGGACCTGGGTTCGAGTCCTGGGTTAAAGCATGGGTGTTGTTTTTCTGCTGAGGTCCTGCCATCCTCTCAGATCTTCTACTGTGGCATATAAAATGACAGGCTCCTGTCAGACATCTGTGGCAAGCAGCTGCTTGAGGGGGCATTTATTTTTTATTTATTTATTTTTCTTTTTATTATAATGCCGTCTTTCGGTAACATTGCAACATGCCGAGGTCCGAGTCCTGGTTGACGTCACTGTCGTTTGTTCCGCCATAACCCAGAGATAAATTCGTAATCTTTAAAGAAAGTCGGCAGTTTTAAACATTTAAAAAAATTCGACAGTTTAAAACATTTAAAAAATATTCGACAGTTTAAAATATTTAAAAAAATTCGACAGTTTAAAACATTTAAAAAATATTCGACAGTTTAAAATATTTAAAAAAATTCGAAAGTTTAAAACATTTAAAAAAAATTCGACAGTTTAAAACATTTGAAAAAATTCGACAGTTTAAAATATTTAAAAAAAATTCGACAGTTTAAAACATTTAAAAAAATTCGACAGTTTAAAAAATATAATAAGTATTTTAAAATGTAACTATATGACAGATGAGTGATGAAATATTCAATACTTGAAGTGTCTAATCAAAAATTATAGGGAAAAAAAATAACAACGGGCCCGTCCGGGATTTGAACCCGGGACCTCTCGCACCCAAAGCGAGAATCATACCCCTAGACCAACGGGCCACGAGTCAAAACGTCTTAATAACACTCTATCAGCCCAGTCCGTGATTCATACTTTATTCAATGAAAAAATATTATAAGAATAGGACTAGGAAACATTTGGAATTCTTAATTTCCTTATCAAACATAAAATAATCCCTCTTTTCAGGGCAAATTAATAAAATTTTTCCAGATGTTAAATTGCTTGTAAATACGATTTCGCTAATCCACGGCACAGATATCATTAGAACAAATACAGGAAATGTTATTTGATTCTGTGTTATAAAAAACACTTTAGGTTATTGTTGACATCTTTCTACTTTCAAAGGCGAAAAATTATGAAATACTAGCTAATGGAAAAACGAAAAGCTATTATGCTTTAGAATTTTTGATATGATGATTGTAATTTCTGAACAAAGAATCTTGACCATCGCCGGCCAAAGACATTTTGCTGCATCAAGCGAACATGCGTTTTTGCCGCCCTGAAATTTATTTTTTTGTCGCTCTCAAGCAAATTTATTTTTTGCCGCCTTCAAGTAAATTTATTTTTTGTCGCTCTCAAGCAAATTTATTTTTTGCCGCCTTCAAGTAAATTTATTTTTTGTTGCTCTCAAGCAAATTTATTTTTTGCCGCCTTCAAGTAAATTTATTTTTTGTCGCTCTCAAGCAAATTTATTTTTTGCCGCCTTCAAATAAATTTATTTTTTGCCGCCTTCAATAAAATTTTTTTCTTGCCGCCGTCAAATAATTTTATTTTTTGCGCCTTCAAATAAATTTTTTTTGTCGCTCTCAAGTAAATTAATTTTTTCCGCCCTCAAGTAAATTTATTTTTTGCCGCCTTCAAATAAATTAATTTTTTCCCGCCCTCAAGTAAATTTGCTTTTTGCCACTCCAAGTAACTTTATTTTTGTTGGCGCTCAAGGTAACATTATTTTTTCCGTTTCACTGAAGTTATTTTTTTCTGCTCCATATAACGTTTTATCTTTTGCCGTTTCACATAACCTTTTTTTGCTGCTTCACATAAGGCCTTTTTTTAACTCCACGTAACTTTTTTTCGCCGTTTTTCGCAACGTCGAAATTTTTATTTTTGCTGCTCCACCATCCCCCCCCGCCGCCATTTCACGTAAAATCGTTTTTTGCAGCTCCACGTAATGTTTTTTTTTTTTTGGGGGGGGGGTAATATTACGTGGCTGCTGCTCCACGTAACGCTATTTTTTGTCGCTCTATAGCTTTATTTTTTGCTGTTTCAACTATCTTAATTTTTTTGTCGGTCCAAATAACTTTATTTTGTTTCCCCCCCCCCCCAAAAAAAAAGAAGTTGTTTTTCCACCTCAAGTGTGGCTAATTTATATTATTCATTTATAACTTTTTGACACCATCGTCTGATTGCAATTGTGTCATAAAAAATCAGTTGTCGAGAAGTATTGCGCTAGATCTTAAAGAGAAGCATTAAAACTGAAGCATGATACAATTCTCATTAGCCTTTTTCCAATTATTCTTTTCAGTACAAGTCAAAAATAAAGCGATCTTTACACAAGGAAAACGAATTCGATTTCATATCCCCATTGCGGTTTTGATTGTCTTACAACAGTATGAGCAACACCTTTGTGGTTTTTCTTTCATGTAGGCCGGGTCAAAGACATCGAAAGTTAGGTCAAGCAGTTACTAATTTTGAACACTTTACCCAAGGGAAAGTAACAGTCAACTGCACCCACGCCTATGTCAAAGCCGTGTTTAAACTGAAAATAGGGCTGGGAGGGGACTGATGGTCGGCGAATCGAGCTCGAAAAAGAAAATGGTTTTCGACCGCGGGTTCGTCGTAAGTGCGACGGAAATTCCTTGTTAAATTAGAAAGAAATACAAAGTTGGCCTAACGATCATTGTGACGAACTTACAGCCTGGGGTTTAAGGGTAGATTTGCTATGCAGAAAGGGCAGATAGGTAGAAGTAGTATTAGAATTATTTCAATTCTTTGGATATTCATTAATTTCGCTTTGCTTTCAGTTTGAAACATAAAATTTTAATGCTACTAAAATGTGATTGCAATAACATTTTAACAGCAATAATTTGTCACCAGGATCTGGCAACAAAAATAATAATCTATAACAGTGGTTTTCAACCTTTTATGGTTCACGTCCCCCCTGGAAATGTGTATGTAACTGGCGTACCCCTGGTATAGACAGATAAAACTATAGTTAGAGTATAACAATGGGAATAAAATAAAACATATAGATCAGTGGTTCTCAACCTTTTATGCTTCACGTCCCCCCTGGAAATGTGTATGTAACTGGCGTACCCCTGGTATAGACAGATAAAACTATAGTTAGAGTATAACAATGGGAATAAAATATAAGATATATATCAGTGGTTCTCAACCTTTTATGCTTCACGTCCCCCCTGGAAATGTGTATGTAACTGGCGTACCCCTGGTATAGACAGATAAAACTATAGTTAGAGTATAACAATGGGAATAAAATAAAACATATATATCAGTGGTTCTCAACCTTTTATGCTTCACGTACCCCCTGGAAATGTGTATGTAACTGGCAACACATTTCTAGTTAACCTTGTATAGATAAAACTATAGTTAGAGTATAACAATGGGAATAAAATATAAGATATATATCAGTGGTTCTCAACCTTTTATGCTTCACGTCCCCCCTGGAAATGTGTATGTAACTGGCGTACCCCTGGTATAGACAGATAAAACTATAGTTATAGTATAACAATGGGAATAAAATAAAACATATATATATCAGTGGTTCTCAACCTTTTATGCTTCACGTACCCCCTGGAAATGTGTATGTAACTGGCAACATATTTCTAGTTAACCTTGTATAGATAAAACTATAGTTATAGTATAACAATGGGAATACAATAAAACATATAGATCAGTGGTTCTCAACCTTTTATGTTTCACGTCCCCCCTAGAAATGTGTATGTAACTGGCGTACCCCTGGTATAGACAGATAAAACTATAGTTAGAGTATAACAATGGGAATAAAATAAAACATATATATCAGTGGTTCTCAACCTTTTATGGTTCACGTCCCCCCTGGAAATGTGTATGTAACTGGCGTACCCCTGGTATAGACAGATAAAACTATAGTTAGAGAATAACAATGGGAATAAAATAAAACATATATATCAGTGGTTCTCAACCTTTTATGCTTCACGTCCCCCCTGGAAATGTGTATGTAACTGGCGTACCCCTGGTATAGACAGATAAAACTAGTTATAGTATAACAATGGGAATAAAATAAAACATATATATCAGTGGTTCTCAACCTTTTATGCTTCACGTCCCCCCTGGAAATGTGTATGTAACTGCGTACCCCTGGTATAGACAGATAAAACTATAGTTAGAGTATAACAATGGGAATAAAATAAAACATATATATCAGTGGTTCTCAACCTTTTATGCTTCACGTACCCCCTGGAAATGTGTATGTAACTGGCGTACCCCTGGTATAGACAGATAAAACTATAGTTAGAGTATAACAATGGAAATAAAATAAAACATATATATTAACGTATATCTAGCGACTTTTGAGCTCTCACGGCATACCCCAAAAATTTTTACCGCCTACCCTATGTTAAGAACCCCTTATACAGAGAATAACTCGGTTAAAAACATAGTGAATTTATGAAGGACGTTTCATTTGGGGGAAAAAATGCACATTTTTAAAGCCACTTACTTCATTTCTACAGATGCACTTACTTCCGACTCAGAGGATTGGATTGTTTTACCTCTGAGAGGCACTTTTTTGCACACCATGGGCTAAATGGCCAGGTCACAAGGACCCCGAAGGCTCAGAGAATGTTGGGGGAGGGGACCCACTGGAACAGCTGTTGGGAGACAGATGGTAGCCTCCCATCAAGGCCATCCAGTGTGTTCTTTAACGTGCACAGGGTATGGCTCTTCCGCACACGGGGCCACTGCTTAACGTCGCATCCGACGGACGGCGGCCTTTTCAAGCCAATCGGTGTCCGCTACTGACCGTGGGCAGGGCGGGGAAATTTTGCGGAGATAAATCTCAACGCTGACCCAGCTGGGACTCGAATCTGGGAACTACAGATTACGAGCCTGGCGCGCTACCGACTGAGCCACCCCCGCCCCTCGACTCAGAGGAAAAACAGAGATAAAACAACCCACCCCAACCTGGCTATTTAGTCCATTTTGCGGAAAAAAAAGTTCCTCTCAGGGGGAAAACAACACAAACGCTCTTTCTGTAACTCAGAGCATATTAATATGGGGTGCTGGAAGGATTTTCAGGGTGAATTGGGGAAAATTTGGATTAAGATTAATTTTATTATTTTGGTTTCAAAAACAATCATTTACAATTTTATTTCACATTGAGTTAAAAATACTATATAAAATACACTTCATAAAAAAGGTTCAATTTCTCAACAAATCAAATAAATATCAATCCCAAAATTTCCATGGAGATTTTAGGATAGATATTTAGTTTATTTGTTAAAAATCGAGAATAGGAAAAATTGGATAGGATTGTTATTTTATCTTCAATGTCAGAATCGTCTTAAACATTTTACAAAATTGAATAAAACTTCACGGATTCTAATTTTTTATTTATTTCAGTACAAGATTTGTTCTAACAGCTATAGTTTAAGTTTTAAACATGTTTTAAGGTAAATTCTTATGACCAACAATGTTGCTGTTAGAGTGTTTCGATCTCTATAACCCTTTAAATTTGAAAGGAATAAAAAAAAAATACCCCCTCAAGCAGCTGCTTGCCACAGAGGTCTGACAGGAGCCCGTCAGTTTATTTGCCATAGTAGAAGGTCTGTGAGGCTGACAGGACCTCAGCAGAAAAACAACACGAACATCCATGCCTTACCCGGAGTTCGAACCCAGGATCCTTAGATCAGTAGCCAAGAATTGACTCAAACCTGATGTGCTACCCCTCCCTTATTTGGGTGGTGATAGTCACAAATATAAATGGAGTCAAAACCTCAGAAAGGTTTGAAAATACTGGAGTCGAACCTGGGAACTGAAAATTATGAGTCTGTAGCCGTCCCGTGGCCGAGTGGTTAGCACGCTTGGCTACTGATTTAAGGGACCTGGGTTCGAGCCCCGGATTAGGCATGGATGTGTGTGTCGTTTTTCTGCTGAGGTCCTGCCATCCTCTCAGATCTCCTACTGTGGCATATAAACTGACAGGCTCCTGTCAGACCTCTGTGGCAAGCAGCTGCTTGAGGGGGTATTTATTTTTACTTTTTTATTTAGTTCTATCGACTGAGCCACCCCCGCCTCACAGTAGTCTTTAATGTGCATAGGATTTTCTTAGGGTTTCAGTTAGTAAACCTTAATGGAGTTTCAATGAGTTCCTTGCGGTTAAGAGGAAAAAATCCCACTCGGTATTAAATAATTATTACGACGAAAATCACTTCACAACTAATTTTCATTTTATCTCCAAAGCTGAAACACTTCTATATTTTCTTTTCTAGGTTAAAAATTCTTCACCTTTTGATAAGAAATCAATGAAGAGAATGATTTCATCATTCTAGAGCCGTCTTCGCATATGTTGCCGATTGATAAAGAAATCATCCGAACCGTATCTGAACTTCGACATTTTTCCTCTTACTGCATCTTCACGCAATAGAAATTTCGCCAAAAATAAAGGAAATAAAATAAACTCAGAAAGGAAACAAGGAAAAGAAAAAGGCACATTCCCGAAATGTAGTCATTTTGGATTTTAATCTCCTTTGAGAGAAGTTAAATTGTATCACATAGTCTCGGTGAACAGAAACTCTATCTTAGTGGACGACCTAATTCATTTCTAGATCATTAGAAAAGTTGATATTCGTGCTTCTAAGTTCGTTGACTTCTTTCTTGTTGGTGCTCTGGAGAGAGAAAGGTTGCGTTCTTTATTCAACGAGTTGTTCGGTTATTTACAATATTTTTCCCATATCTTCCGCGTTTTAAAGACGATTCAATCGGAAACGGACATCGCCATTTCCTTTTCTACCACGTTTAACGGAGCGTGAAGTAAAGGTACTAGCTGGTTCTCGAGGAAGTTTATAGATGTTACAGATTGCTATAAAAACCAACCAAGAGCGTTTTCTCCCGATCTTCTGTTTTTGGTTTATTCTAGATGTCCCGCTTCATTTGCAGATGAATTTGCATCTGAAATGGTTAACGAGTTGATTTTTTTATATATAAATAGGGATAGGAATGTCTGCTGCTTTCCCAAAAAGTGGGAAAAAGAATATAGACTGAGCGATATTTTAATCTGTAAATGAAACTTTTGGCTCTACGTTATTTAAGAGGAAAAATGCTGGAAAAATAACTTGCCTCTGGCGAATACCAGATACTCGTTTTTAGAAAGCTAAAAAAGTTTGATTTGCCAGAAAGCTAAAAAAGTTTGATTTACCAGAAAGCTAAAAAAGTTTGATTTGCCAGAAAGCTAAAAAAGTTTGATTTGCCAGAAAGCTAAAAAAGTTTGATTTGCCAGAAAGCTAAAAAAGTTTGATTTTGCCAGAAAGCAAAAAAAGTTGAGTTTTTAGAAGAAAAAAAAAGTTGGGTTTTGAAGGGGAAAAAAAATTTTTAGAAAGAAAACAGCTGAATTATTAGAAAGCAAAAGGGGTTTTTTTTTTAGAAAACAAACTAGTTGGGTCTTTTAGAACGTAAAAATAGGTCAGTTTTTCAGAACTCAAAATAGTTTATTGTTTTTAGAAAGCGAAAAAAATGTTGGGTTTTTAAAGGAAAAAAATATTATATAGAAAAAAAGTTGCAAAAAATTAGGAAGCAAATGAGTTGAGTTTTTTAGAGAGTTAAATGTTGGCTTCTTTAAAATGAAAAATTGTCCATTATTGTAGGAAGACAAAAAAAAAAGATGTGTGTGTGTGTGGGAGGGGATTAAGCAAGCTTTGAGTTATTTTAGAAAGCAAAAAAAAAACTCTAATTGAATATTTTTGTAAGTCAAAACAGTTGTCTTAGTAGAAAGCAAGGTTTTTTTTTCTCTTTTTTTTAGAGACCAAAAAAAGGCATTTTTAGAAAGCAATAAAAGTTGAGATTTTAAGAAACAAAAGAGAGCTTTAGAAAGAAAAAAACTGTCTTTAGAAAGAGAAAAAAAAGTTGGTTATGTTTAGAAAGCAAGGAAAAAAAGTGTAAATCTTTTTCTCCCTTGTCCTGCGATTTAGGCAACACTCGGCTAACAAATCGAAATCAATATTTCTACAATTTAGAAAAACAGATTACGTTAAAGCTATTGAAAACGCATCACGACTAGTAAAATGTTGTTGAACTATTTTTGCATCAGCAAATAATTTGAAAGTAAGAATTCCTTTGAACGTTAGAGTTAAAAAACGTCGACAGGCTGGACCGTTTTGCTTTTAGGAAGAACTTTTTCATCTGTGTCAACTTTCTCTTCGCCACTGATTTTCGATGCATGTCAATTAGTTATTCTTTAAAATGATGCGTTATTCAAGCGTTACCCTGATTTCTATCACTTATTGGGGCGGGGGTGGCTCAGTCGGTAGCGCGCCAGGCTCGTAATCTGTAGTTCCCAGGTTCGAGTCCCAGCTGGGTCAGCGTTGAGATTTATCTCCGCAAAATTCCACGTCCTGCCCACGGTCAGTAGGAGACACCGATGGGCTTGGAAAGGCCGCCGTCCGTCGGATGGGACGTTAAGCCGTGTGCGGGAGAGCCATACCCTGTGCACGTTAAAGAACACGCTGGATGGCCTTGACGGGAGGCTACCATCTGTCTCCCAACAGCTGTTCCAGTGGGTCCCTTCCCCCAACCTTCTCTGAGCCTTCGGGGTCCACGTGACCTGGCCATTTAGCCCATGGGTGCAAAAAAGTGCCGCTCAGAGGTAAAACAATCCAACCTATCACTTATCACTGTTGACAAGTCAATGCGTTTTTTTGAAAATGAATAAAATGCGTTTCAAAAAGAAACGTTTCTCTTTACGAACTTATTTCGCTTTCGTTCTCTGCAACATTTTTCTATTCTTAGATCGGTAATGATTTATCAGCTAAGGGATAACGACTAAGCGATTAAGAGCATTTGAAATGGGAATTAATAGCTAAGAATAGGAAAATGACCTAAGTAGGAAAGAGGAAACTAAATTGCAAAACGACACCGTGAGATAAATATACAAATGTTTACATTTTGGAGGAAGCTCCGGTATATGTATAAGGGAAAGTGCGAGTGTGTGTGTGGAGGTGGGGTGAATCAAGAGAATGTATGTTGCTACCCCCCCAACCCCCCCCCCCCCCCGAGTCTCAAAAGTTGTTTGTCTTCTAGAATGGAAATTGTCATTTCCTAATTACAGCTGCTCAGAAGACTTTTTTTACCTAATATTTTTCCGTTTTCAGGTTTAGAAGTTTTTGCAACACACCACTTAGCGTATTTTTCAGGGAAAAACACCAAGGATTTCTTTACACATCGAAATTTTCTTAACACCTGTGTGTCCCCCCTGAATTACCTTTACATCTGAGTTATTCTAACACTTTCCCTCGAATTACCTTAGTAAACTCCCTTGAATTATCTTAACAACCCCCATCTGAACACTTTCATCCGAATTATTTTAATATTCTCAAACTGAATTATTTTAATACTTTCCCCCCGAATTATTTAACACCCTCTCCTGAATGATCTTAATATCTTCCCTCAGAATTATCTCAATACTATGACACGAAGGTTGCCAGGTCACTAATTTCTAAAAAAATCGTTGCCAGATATTTTTTCTGAATTCTGTAATCAACCGTAGTGTTCAGATACTTTTTTAATATATATAATGCGTATGAATATATAATGCAATGAATATGGAGCGTGTGCAGTTACCGTTCACAGCAAACTGGAGCGGTTGCGGTTAATGTTCACAGCACATTGGATCGTGTGAGCTCACAAAGACCTGGATCGTGTGGGCTCACTCACGGAAATATTGAGCGTGTGCAGTTACTGTTCACAGCAAACTGGAGCGTGTGCAGTAATTGCACACGCTCCAGTTTGCTGTGAACGGTAACTGGAGCCTGTACAGTTGCTATACACGCTCCAGATATTTTTCCTGAATTCTGTAATCACGTCACACAAAGGTTGCCAGATCACTAATTTCTAAAAAAATCGTTACCAGATATTTTTTCTGAATTCTGTAATCAACCATAGTGTTCGGATACTTTTTTGAACGACTGTAGGTGGTCATATTATTTTGATACTAGATCGTGTGGGCTCACTCACGGAAATATTGAGCGTGTGCAGTTACGGTTCACAGCAAACTGGAGCGTGTGCAGTAATTGCACACGCTCCAGTTTGCTGTGAACGGTAACTGGAGCCTGTACAGTTGCTATACACGCTCCAGATATTTTTCCTGAATTCTGTAATCACGTGACACAAAGGTTGCCAGATCACTAATTTCTAAAAAAATCGTTGCCAGATATTTTTTCTGAATTCTGTAATCAACCGTAGTGTTCGGATACTTTTTTGAGCGATTATACCTTTCCTCTGAATTATGTTAACACTCTTTCTCTTAATTGTGTTCAAACTACCCCCTGAATTATCTTACAACCCTCCTCCTGTCTCATCTCAACATTTCTCCATGAAATGTCTCTACGTTCTCCTCCTGAACTATTTTAACACCCTTCTCCTGAATGCTCCTCCTGAAGTATATTAGCACCCTCCTTCTGAATCAGAGTCGAGAGCTGATTCAGTCTGTAGACGCCAATCTCGTAATCTGCATTTCCCCAAGTTAGAGTCCCAACTCTGCCAGCGTTGAGGTTTATCTTCGTGAACTACCTTCCTGCCCTTGGTGAAGAAGGGAGCAAAAAGGGCTTGAAAGAGCGCTCGGATGGGACGTTAAGCCGTGGCCCCGTGTGCAAGAGAGCCATACCCTGTGCATGTTAAAGAACACAATGAATGGCTTTGACAGGGAGGAGTCATCCGCATGTCTCCTGGCAACTGTTCAATAGGCATCCTTCCTCAACTTCTCTGAGCCTTTGGGGTCCTTATGACCTGGTCATTTAACCCATTATGTGCAAAAAAGGTGTCGCTCAGAGGTAAAACAACCAAACTCCCTTAAATTATCTCAACAACCTTCCTTGAATTATTTTAATATGATCTCTTCTACCCCACTGAACAACAAATTACGACTGTAATAAAATTAATATTTTTAATATCTCTCTCATGTTACCTCCTTAAAAACTGACAAACTGACTATTCCCCCCCTCCCGCGAAACCTGAATAGTTCACCCTAATCGCAATTCCAGTGAAAAACACCGAACTCATGAATTTTCAAACACAAACACGAACCTAAACACGAACTTTCTAAATTTTTCGGGAGAGTTACAAGAGCGAAGATAATTATATAATAAAATGAACGATGTTTGTTATATAACTCAGCATTTCCTAATTCTCGCTGTCTACGAAAAAAACGACATTGTACAGTGGCCCAGATTGATAGCGAAATAACGCTTGCAAAACAAGAACCCATTATCCTGATTTCTTGTTTTCCCTCTCAACTGGAAAACGCCCACAGGCATATTTGTTCCCGAAGCTCCACCATAACAATTTGGGAGTTCCTTTTCAGCCTGAATTCTTATCCCATGTTGTAAATATAATTTCTTTTGAAACCCGTAATGCTAATCGCTCGGAGGAAGTTTCACCAACTGGTAGTCAATTGTTCTGTCACTATTATATTTTAGTTCGAATGTTTTCATTTATTTTTTTTTCCCAATTGTTACTTTCTGCCCAATTGTTTCATGGCTCAGTCGGTAGCGCGCCAGGCTAGTAATCTGTAGTTGCCAGGTTCGAGTCCCAACTGGGTCAGCGTTGAGATTTATCTCCGCAAAATTCCACGGTCAGTAGGGGACACCGATGGGCTTGGAAAGGCCGCCATCCGTCGGATGGGACGTTAAGCCGTGGCAACGTGTGCGGGAGAGCCATACCCTGTGCACGTTAAAGAACACGCTGTATGGCCTTGACGGGAGGCTACCTTCTCTCTCCCAACAGCTGTCCAGTGGGTCCTCTCCCCCAACCTTCTCTGAGCCTTCGGGGTCCATGTGACCTGGCCATTTAGCCCATGGTGTGCAAAAAAGTGCCGCTCAGAGGTAAAACAACCCAACAACCCAAAATACTCTCTGCATTTTCATATACAACAGTTCTTTCTAATAAAAACCCAAAGGTACAGTCGCTCAAAAAAGTATCCGAACACTACGGTTGATTACAGAATTCAAAAAAAATATCTGGCAACGTTTTTTTTAGAAATTAGTGATCTGGCAACCTTCGTGTCACGTGACACGAAGGTTGCCAGATCACTAATTTCTAAAAAAAACGTTGCCAGGTATTTTTTTTTAATTCTGCAATCAACAGCAGTGTTCGGATACTTTTTTGAGCGACTGTACCACCAAATTTAAGGACATACCCGATGGGTGGACCAAACCCCTACTCCAACCCCAAAAAAGCGGTCGTCTTATACCAAATCTCAACCTTGTCTACCTGCTTTCAAATCCAAAACACTTGTCTTTGTACAGTTTTATTTTAGCCCCATATTTTATGTCCGACAATTAAAAATAGATTTATAAACAACAACTATCAAACCTTATTCCATCTAGAACATAATTTTAATTTTTTCTCTTCGGTGGAATATTTTAGTAATTGAGAAACACTATTCAAGTCCTATTCTCGGATACCGCACGCCCCACCTTCCCGAAATTGAATTCTCGAACCCTCCCCGAAACTGAATTTTTAGCCCCCCCCCCCTACCACAAAAACTAAATTCTCGGACCCTAAAAATTAAATTTTCTGACCTCCCTGAAACTAAATTCTCGGACCCTCCCCAAAACTAAATTCTTGGACCCCCCCAAAGACTAAATTCTTGGACCCCCCCAAAGACTAAATTCTCGCCCCCCGCCAAATAAAAAGTGAACTAAATTCTGGGTATGTGCCTGGACGAAACACAGTGCCTGACTGTCACTGTCACGAAACACAGTCACTGAGCGACTGATTTAAACCAAGTTTCTTTTTCACGGCTCATATTAAAATCATTCTTCATAAAAATAATGGCAATAAATATATTGTCTAGCAGCCTACTTTGGGTACAAAGTTTTGACAGCATCCTATCAGCTGGGATGGATTAAGGTCCAGACCCCAGGCCCCTAAGGAGAGGTGGGACCCCCTTGACTTATAAGGCTAATAGGGTTTTAAATAGTGATTAATATTTTATCGAACTTGCCAACTTTTGTGTTAAGTAAAAGTGGCCGTTTCGGCTGTTAAGGCCTAGATGGATTTTATATAGAAATTTACCTTTTTTTTTTCGTTGGGTTGGGTTGGGTTGTTTTACCTCTGAGCGGAACTTTTTTGTACACCATGGGCTAAATAGCCAGGCCACATGGACCCCGAAGGCTCAGAGAAGGTTGGGGGAGGGGACCCACTGGAACACGCTGTTGGGAGACAGATGGTAACCTCCCGTCAAGGCCATCCAGCGTGTTCTTTAACATGCACAGGGTATGGCTCTCCCGCACACGGGGCCACGGCTTAACGTCCCATCCGACGGACGGCGGCCTTTCCAAGCCCATCGGTGTCCCCTACTGACCGTGGGCAGGGCGGTGAATTTTGCGGAGATAATTTTTTTTTCGTAATGCAACATTTAGAATTAGTATCATTAATAGAAATTTATAAATCAGAACTTGCTACCAGCTATAAAGTGTATGAATCATTTTTTTCCATCAGCTGGCTATTAAATGACACATATATCCCCTCAAGCAGTTGCTTGCCACAGAGGTCTGACAGGAGCCTGTCAGTTTATATGCCAGAGTAGAAGGTCTATGAGGATAGCAGGACCTCAGCAGAAAAACAACACAAACGTCCATGCCTTATCCGGGGCTCGAACCCAGGTCCCTTAGATCAGCAGCATAAGGTTTTAAAAAAGATAGTATAAGTTAAAAAAAACGAGGTTCGCTGAGGAAAAATCAATATTATTAAATTTATTTGTTAATTTACTTATTTGTTTCTGAGAGTAGTAATTGTGTCAAAATTCTCACGTGTACTGCGTCTCCAGAATTCGCGATCTGGCCTTACCAATCATTATAATAAGTCATAGAAAAGATATGTAAGGAGAGATCACCGCAATAAGACAGCACACATCAGGAAACTTCCATGTTGCATGGATTCTGAAACTTCTAAGCATGCTAACCATTTGACCAATGGGACATAGATAAGCGTAATTTCCTAGGCTAAGTGGAGTTGTTTTACCTCTGAGCGGCACTTTTTTGCACACCATGGGCAAAATGTCCAGGTCACATGGACCCCGAAGGCTCAGAGAAGGTTGGGGGAGGGGACCCACTGGAACAGCTGTTGGCAGACAGATGGTAACCTCCCGTCAAGGCCATCCAGCGTGTTCTTTAACATGCACAGGGTATGGCTCTCCCGCACACGGGGCCACGGCTTAACGTCCCATTAGACGGACGGCGGCCTTTCCAAGCCCATCGGTGTCCCCTACTGACCGTGGGCAGGGCGGGGAATTTTTGCGGAGATAAATCTCAACGCTGACTCAGCTGGGACTCGAACCTGGGAATTACAGATTACGAGCCTGGCGCGCTACCGACTGAGCCACCCCCGCCTCTGGCTCAGAGTTATATCATATGATATACTATATGACTATACTACATCATATGATTCTCTTTATATTCTACAGCAAACCTCGAACTAGCCATTGAAGTACAATTCCAATTGATTTATATTTTCAACGTTCTTGAGTTTACATTCTAGCAAAGATAGGAATTTCTATTCTTATCATCAAAATAGTAATCAAATATCAACATACTTCAATGGCTGATAAGAAACAATCCTCTTGGTCGTACATCAAAATATAGCTCGATGAAGCATCTGCAAAACCATCCTTTTACCTGCACCAAATTATTTACTTTTTGTCTATCATTTTCCTTACTTGACCGCGATTGAAGGCAAAACTGAGAATTTCTGGTTAATGTTAACCTTAGTGCAGTCGTGACAGAACAGATTTACGAGGGATGAGAGCAAAAATCCGTGTTTTCCTTCAAAGCCTTCCACCAAATAATGCGCACCGCAAATAACAACGTGAATGAGAGCAGCTCAAGATAAGTAGTTCCACAAGAATGAATAGAAAGATCACCAGAGGACATTTCTTGAATATTGATTCATATTGATTCATATAACGGATACTGACCCAAGTTTTTATTTCTTTTGCCTTCATTCGTTTTTTCTTTTTCTCTCGGTTTCTTATTGTGTTCGGGGCGGAGGTGGCTCAGTCGGTAGCGCGTCAGGCTCGTAATCTGTAGTTTCCAGGTTCGAGTCCCAGCTGGGTCAGCGTTGAGATTTATCTCCGCAAAATTTCCCCGCCCTGCCCACGGTCAGTAGGGGACACCGATGGGCTTGGAAAGGCCGCCGCCCGTCGGATGGGACGTTAAGCCGTGGCCCCGTGTGCGGGAGAGCCATACTCTGTGCACGTTAAAGAACACGCTGGATGGCCTTGACGGGAGGCTACCATCTGTCTCCCAACAACTGTTCCAGTGGGTCCCCTCCCCCAACCTTCTGTGAGCCTTCGGGGTCCATGTGACCTGGCCATTTAGCCCATGGTGTGCAAAAAAGTGCCGCTCAGAGGTAAAACAACCCAACCCAACCCTTATTGTGTTCGATCTTTCGTCATTGTCTTTTGTTTATTGATGAGAGGAGGGGTCTGTCGTGGCTCAGTCAGTAGCACCTTAGGCTCATAATCTGCAGCTCCCAGGTTCGAGTCCCCTTGGGCCAGCGTTGAGATTTATCTCTGCAAACCCCCCTGTTCTCAGTCAGTAGGGGGCACTGCTGGACTTGGAAAGGCCGCGGCCCTTCGGTTGGGACCTTAAGCCGTTGCTCTGTGTCCGAGAGAGCAATAGCCTGGGGATGTTAAAGAACACGCTGGATGGGTTTGACGAGAGGATGTCATCTGTCTTTCAACAGCTGTCTAGTGGGTTTTCTCCCCCCAACCTTGGGGGAGGGGGTCGGTAGCGCGCCAGGCTCGTAATCTGTAGTTCCCAGGTTCGAGTCCCAGCTGGGTCAGCGTTGAGATTTATCTCCGCAAAAATTCCCCGTCCTGCCCACTGTCAGTAGGGGACACTGATGGGCTTGGAAAGGCCGTCGTCCGTCGGATGGGACGTTAAGCCATGGCCCGTGTGCGGGAGAGACATACCCTGTGCATGTTAAAGAACACGCTGGATGGCCTTGACGGGGGCTACCATATGTCTCCCAACAGCTGTTCCAGTGGGTCACCTCCCCCAACCTTCTCTGAGCCTTCGGGGTCCGTGTGACCTGGCCATTTAGCCCATAGTGTGCAAAAAAGTGCCGCTCAGAGGTAAAACAACCCAACCCAACCCCCCAACCTTCTCTGACCCTTCGGGGTCCTTGTAATCTGGCGTTTAGCACATTGTGTGCAAAAAAAGTGCCGCTCAGCTGTAAAACTAACAACGCAGTTGGTAATTGGCACGTGTCCAAGGGTTGAGAGGGGAGGGAAGAATTTTAGAACTGAAAAGTATAAAACATTAAAATATAAAAATTTTGCGCAATTTGCTCTTAATTAGTGTACTATTCTCTTTTTATCATCTTTCTCAGATTGTTTCCAAACAGAACTTTTTTGTACGCAAGGACTAAATGATCAGGTCACTAGGACCCCGAGGGCTCTGAGAAGATTAGGGGAAGTGTACTCACTGGATATCTGTTAGGAGACAGGTGTGGGTTAAAATATTTTTCTGCAAGTGTCCGAAATGTTTGGGGCGCTGCGGTCACCTATCTTATGAATAGAGAAGTACGTATTCGATCGAGAGTTTGAATGGAGTAGTACGTCATCCACCGAGAGTTGTGAATGGAGTAGTACGTTATCCACCGAGAGTTGTGAATTGAGTAGTAGGTTATCCACCGAGAGTTGTGAATGGAGTATTACGTTATCCACCGAGAGTTGTGAATGGAGTAGTACGTTATCCACCGAGAGTTGTGAATGGAGTAGTACGTTATCCACCGAGAGTTGTGAATGGAGTAGTACGTTATCCACCGAGAGTTGTGAATAGAGTAGTACGTTATCCACCGAGAGTTGTGAATGGAGTAGTACGTTATCCACCGAGAGTTGTGAATGGAGTAGTACGTTATCGATCGAGAGTTATGAATGGAATAATACTATGAAAATGTAACAGCTGCGTTTCAATGCAAAGTTCTTTAGGTGTAGTACAGAATGTGCATTCTTATTTTCCTATTAACCTTCGTACACTCAGTGGTCATTGAATTTTGACCATCCCTTGTTTTGCAAATGTGAATTAATTTTCGAGAATAACTTCTAAAATAAGCGTTTCATGAGAAAATGGCTGATAATTTAAAGATCTCTATTAAATCTAAATTTCGATTTTCAATAATATTCTCTCAGTATTTAAACAGGTTGAAAGGTAAATTTTTATTGTCTAGCTTTGTTTTAGTTAAATGTTAAAACTTTCATAACTGTTTAAATACTGGAAGAATATTGTTCAAATTAATATTTGATAGAAGATTGATTAAGATCTTAATTTAACTTTAGTAACATTTTCGCATAAAAGGCTTAATTTAAAATTAAAGAGCTTCGAAGTTAGAGTCCAATTGACATAACATAGTTGTGTCAATATTGTGTCAATATCATAACATAGGTGGTCATTAGTTCATGATCACATAGTGTATATTAATGGTCTATATTGCGACCCAGCGCAAGATTCAGATCTTCATACGACTAACCTGTAACAAATGCTTCATCCACATTTATTACTAGTCTAAGTTGCGACCCAGAGTACGACTTACCTGTAACAATGCTCCATTCACATTTATTACTAGTCTAAGTTGCGACCCAGAGTACGACTTACCTATAACAATGCTTCATCCACATTTATTACTAGCCTAAAGTTGCGACCCAGAGTACGACTTACCTGTAACAATGCTCCATTCACATTTATTACTAGCCTAAAGTTGCGACCCAGAGTACGACTTACCTGTAACAATGCTCCATTCACATTTATTACTAGTCTAAGTTGCGACCCAAAGTACGACTTACCTGTAACAATGCTCCATTCACATTTATTACTAGTCTAAGTTGCGACCCAGAGTACGACTTACCTGTAACAATGGGGGCGGGGGTGGCTCAGTCGGTAGCGCGCCAGGCTCGTAATCTGTAGTTCCCAGGTTCGAGTCCCAGCTGGGTCAGCGTTGAGATTTATCTCCGCAAAATTCCCCGCCCTGCCCACGGTCAGTAGGGGACACCGATGGGCTTGGAAAGGCCGCCGTCCGTCGGATGGGACGTTAAGCCGTGGCCCCGTGTGCGGGAGAGCCATACCCTGTGCACGTTAAAGAACACGCTGGATGGCCTTGACGGGAGGCTACCATCTGTCTCCCAACAGCTGTTCCAGTGGGTCCCCTCCCCCAACCTTCTCTGAGCCTACGGGGTCCATGTGACCTGGACATTTTGCCCATGGTGTGCAAAAAAGTGCCGCTCAGAGGTAAAACAACAACCTGTAACAATGCTTCATCCACATTTATTACTAGCCTAAAGTTGCGACCCAGAGTACGACTTACCTGTAACAATGCTTCATCCACATTTATTACTAGTCTAAGTTGCGACCCAGAGTACGACTTACCTATAACAATGCTTCATCCACATTTATTACTAGCCTAAAGTTGCGATCCAGAGTACGACTTACCTGTAACAATGCTTCATTTACATTTATTACTAGTATAAGTTGCGACCCAGAGTACGACTTACCTATAACAATGCTTCATCCACATTTATTACTAGCCTAAAGTTGCGATCCAGAGTACGACTTACCTGTAACAATGCTTCATTTACATTTATTACTAGTCTAAGTTGCGACCCAGAGTACGACTTACCTATAACAATGCTTCATCCACATTTATTACTAGCCTAAAGTTGCGATCCAGAGTACGACTTACCTGTAACAATGCTTCATTTACATTTATTACTAGTCTAAGTTGCGACCCAGAGTACGACTTACCTATAACAATGCTTCATCCACATTTATTACTAGCCTAAAGTTGCGATCCAGAGTACGACTTACCTGTAACAATGCTTCATTTACATTTATTACTAGTATAAGTTGCGACCCAGAGTACGACTTACCTATAACAATGCTTCATCCACATTTATTACTAGCCTAAAGTTGCGATCCAGAGTACGACCTACATGCAAAAATGCTCTTTCCAGGATCCAACCGAATCTAGGGGTAGGGGTGGGGTTTACACTAGATTCGGCATATCAAGACTCCCCCTTCCCTCTTCCACAATGTTAGTAAATGTAACAGAGGCAAAAAAAAAGTATTAAATTATATTTAAAAAATAAATTTTGTTCCACATTTATTTTCCAAAAAAATGTTTAAGGACTGAAACGGAGGGGAGAAATGTTATACTGCATTGGAAATCCAGTCTCGTTCGTGCCCCCCCCCCCCCCAACACACACACACCGCTTTTTTACATTTTTCCACCTCGATTGTGGTTCTTGCCACTGGCGCCCTCCATTTTTTTCCAGATCGAGGCCTGGCTACGTCTATCTTTATTACTAGTGTAAATTGCGACCTATAGCAAACTTCACGTCTTAGTGCAACTGATGCAACGATGGTCCATCCACCTTTATTACTAATCTAATTTCAAAACTCCCTATTGTCTCGGGGCGGGGGTGGCTCAGTCGGTAGCGCGCCAGGCTCGTAATCTGTAGTTCCCAGATTCGAGTCCCAGCTGGGTCAGCGTTGAGATTTATCTCCGCAAAAATTCCCCGCCCTGCCCACGGTCAGTAGGAGACACCGATGGGCTTGGAAAGGCCGTCGTCCGTCGGATGGGACGTTAAGCCGTGGCCCCGTGTGAGGGAGAGAGCCATACTCTGTGCACATTAAAGAACACGCTGGATGGCCTTGACGGGAGGCTACCATCTGTCTCCCAACAGCCGTTCCAGTGGGTCCCTTCCCCCAACCTTCTCTGAGCCTTCGGGATCCATGTGACCTGGCCATTTAGCCCATTGTGTGCAAAAAAGTGCCGCTCAGAGGTAAAACAACCCAACAACCCAACCTTATTGTCTCATTTATCAACCAGGGCAGGATATGTTCTTAAGCACCGAAATATAGGTCGGCAACGGTTGATGGCGTTGTAGGAAAAGCTCCTTTGACTCTGCGATGGATTGCTAGTGCTCATCACAAGTGCTCATCCATCGTTTTGCTGGTTACATTGCTATAGAGGGCAGAACAACTGCAATGGGGAGAAATCTCTCCAATATTGCTCGGATGAGTTGCGTTGTTTGTTTGCGTCTCTACTTCCTTTTGGTTTTACGATCACTTTTTTTTTACCTCACCAAGATTACACGAAAAGCTCTTAATCAGTTCGTTAAGCACACTTCATTGTATCTGGGGTAATTTTCTCTTCAACGGCCCATGAAACAAAGGAGGCATTCGGGTTTTACGCTCATTTGTAAAAGTTTAGCGAACTAAAAATAAACTTTTAATTGAACCTAAACTAATTTCTTTTGTATATAAATACTTTTTTTCCTTCCCTTTCTACTCACATTTCGACAGTTTAGTTGAGAGTCACGCACAACTGACAGAGTGTAAGCGACAGTTCTGTCGTTCTATTTCTTTCTCTGTTTTTTATTTCACTTTTAAATGACGCTTAAGGGATAAGAATTTTTTTTATTTGGCCTGTCTTTATACGGAAAGTTAGGCACGGGGAAAAAAAATTCACGGTCATGGGAAGAAGTCATCGAGTTTGTGATGGGTTGGGCGATTAACTCTGTTCAGCTTCTGGTGCTTCTCAGAAATATTTCATATGAAGTTCTATTAATGTATGGAAGAGATTATTTACCAAGTTGCTGAGTTCAGAATTAGGCAGCGTGCACATTGCCCAATTTTCAACAGCAATGCGATATTGATGCCTTCTTTAGGGTTCATTTTCTGAATGTACTTAAAAAAGTATTTCCTCAATCTTAGAATTCTAAAGATTTATGAAAGGTGCTAAAGGTTTATGAATGCACCTAAAGGTACTTAAAATGTCGGGGCGGGGGTGGCTCAGTCGGTAGCGCGCCTCGTAATCTGTAGTTCCCAGGTTCGAGTCCCAGCTGGGTCAGCGTTGAGGTTTATCTCCGCAAAATTCCCCGCCCTGCAGACGGTCAGTAGGGGACACCGATGGGCTTGGAAAGGCCGCCGTCCGTCGGATGGGACGTTAAGCCGTGGCCCCGTGTGCGGGAGAGCCATACCCTGTGCACGTTAAAGAACACGCTGGATGGCCTTGACGGGAGGCTACCATCTGTCTCCCAACAGCTGTTCCAGTGGGTCCCCTCCCCCAACCTTCTCTGAGCCTTCGGGGTCCATGTGACCTGGCCATTTAGCCCATGGTGTGCAAAAAAGTGCCGCTCAGAGGTAAAACAATCCAGTCCTAATCAAGTTGTCACTGAGGTAGGGGTGGGGGTTGGCCATGGGGCCATCGCTCGCCCCTCGTTTCCAGGTTCGAGTCCCACCTATGCCAGTGTTGAGATTTATTCCGCTAAGCCCCCACTCTGCTATCGGTCAGAAAGGGTAGATTGATGGGCTTGAAAAGGAAGCCGTCCTTCGGATGGACATAAAACCGTAGCACCGTGTGCAGGAGAGCCATACCCTGTGCTTGTTAAAAACTCGCTTGTTGATCATTTATGGGAGACTGGCATCTGTCTAATACCTTTTCAGTGGGTCCCCTTCTCTGAGCCCTTGGGGTACAGTCGCCCAAAAAAGTATCCGAACACTATGGTTGATTACAGAATTCAGAAAAAAATATCTGGCAATGATTTTTTTTAGAAATTAGTGATCTGGCACCCTTCGTGTCACTTGACACGAAGGGTGCCAGATCACTAATTATTTTTGATATTTTTTTGAGCGACTGTACTTGTGTCCTGGCCATTTAGCCATTGTCTGCCAAAAAAAAAGGCGCTTCTTGGAAGTAAAAACCCAACCCAATTGAAAAATACTGATTGATTCTTAAAAAAAAATGCCATAATGCCCTCTAGCGAAATATGCAATGCACGTTTTCAAAGAAACTTAAGCAATGAAAGTTCGAAATAATGGATTCGTAAAATGCGGAGTAATATGTTATTAGTACAGTCGCTCAAAAAAGTATCCGAACACTATGGTTGATTAAAGAATTCAGAAAAAATATCGGGCAACGATTTTTTTTAGAAATTAGTGATCAGGCAACCTTCGTGTCACGTGATTACAGAATTCAGGAAAAATATCTGGAGCGTGTACAGCAACTGTACACGCTCCAGTTACCGTTCACAGCAAACTGGAGCGTGTGCAGTTACTGCACACGCTCCAGTTTGCTGTGAACGGTAACTGCACACGCTCAATATTTCCGTGAGTGAGCCCAAACGATCTAGTATCAAAATAATATGACCACCTACAGTCGCTCTAAAAATTATCCGAACACTATGGTTGATTACAGAATTCAGGAAAAATATCTGGCGACGATTTTTTTAGAAATTAGTGATCTGGCAACCTTCGTGTCACGTGACACGAAGGTTGCCAGATCACTAATTTCTAAAAAAAATCGTCGCCAGATATTTTTCCTGAATTCTGTAATCAACCATAGTGTTCGAATATTTTTTTGAGCGACTGTACTTGTGTCCTGGCCATTTAGCCATTGTCTGCCAAAAAAAAGGCGCTTCTCAGAAGTAAAAACCCAATCCAATTGAAAAATACTGATTCATTCTTAAAAAAAATGGCATAATGCCCTCTAGCGAAATATGCAATGCACGTTTTCAAAGAAACTTAAGCAATGAAAATTCGAAATAATCGATGATTGGTAAAATGCAGAGTAATATGTTATTAGTACAGTCGCTCAAAAAAGTATCCGAACACTACGGTTGATTATAGTATAACGGTAGTATATATACGGTATATATACGGTAGAAATTAGTCCTGGCAACCT
The DNA here is from genome assembly GCA_038380435.1 of Ryuthela nishihirai. Taxonomy (NCBI): domain Eukaryota; kingdom Metazoa; phylum Arthropoda; class Arachnida; order Araneae; family Heptathelidae; genus Ryuthela; species Ryuthela nishihirai. Next base: position 56,943 of record JAWZYU010000471.1, read on the forward strand.
TCGAACTTTTTTGAGCGACTGTACCTATAAAACAGAACAAGAATCTTTTTTATTCATATCTTAAAATGCAAAAGTTGTGTTTTCTCCCTCGGTTCGGAGTTTAGCGGCCAAATCGTCGCTGTCAGTGGAATTCTCTCGGTCATCGCATTCTACCACCAAAATTCCATATTTTTAGCAGAAAGAAATCGTTTGCAATATTGGGGAAAATTTAGTTAAAAATCGTTTGCAAATTTAGGGCTCTAATGGTGGAAACGAAAACTGTTGTAAGATTGCAAAATCCAAATCGTAATATTCTAAACAAAATAGAATTTTTTACTTATCTCTAAAAAAATTTGAATGTCGGCAGACAGAAGACAAAGTGGAAATAGGATCTCGCACTTTTTTAAAACTAATTTAGCAAAAAATGTCGTAAGTGACGTAATGTTTTAAAAAATGTTATCTTTTACATTAACGTTTGCAATATTAAAAAACAAGCTGCAAAACAGTTTGTTCAAAATTTCGATATATTCAACTTTAACCTCCTTAGAGGGTTTACTACTCCTGGTAGGTTCAGTATATAAGAACCCTCCCATTTCTTCGATACCTATCCTAGTACAACAAGAATTTCTAATTATCTTTGAAAACAAAAAAGTTTAATATTTAGAGATGGATAGACAAACGACGACAAAGTAAAAACGACGAAAAACGACAAAGTGAAAACAATAGGTCGTTTTCATTTCTTTAATACGACCTAAACTGGAGTAGTTTTTAGGTACAATCAACTATTGGTTCACAAATCGTTGTTTTCCTTTCCACCAATCAGGGCGAGTTGGCTAAGCCGATAACGTCCTAGACTCGTAATATGCAGTTCCCAAGGCCGAGTCTCAATTGTGGTAGCTTCGAGATTGAGCTCCAGGCTCATAATCTGCAGTTCCCAAGTCCGAGTCTCAATTGTGGTAGCTTCGAGTTTGAGCTCTAGGATCATAATCTGCAGTTCCCAAGTCCGAGTCTCAATTGTGGTAGCTTCGAAATTGAGCTCCAGGCTCATAATCTGCAGTTCCCAAGTCCGAGTCTCAATTGTGGTAGCTTCGAGTTTGAGCTCTAGGATCATAATCTGCAGTTCCCAAGTTCGAGTCTCAATTGCGGTAGCTTCGAGATTGAGCACCAGGCTCATAATCTGCAGTTCCCAAGTCCGAGTCTCAATTGTGGTAGCTTCGAGATTGAGCTCCAGGCTCATAATCTGCAGTTCCCAAGTCCGAGTCTCAATTGTGGCAGCTTCGAGATTGAGCTCCAGGCTCATAATCTGCAGTTCCCAAGTCCGAGTCTCAATTGTGGTAGCTTCGAGATTGAGCTCAAGGCTCATAATCTGCAGTTCCCAAGTTCGAGTCTCAATTGTGGTAGCTTCGAGATTGAGCTCCAGGCTCATAATCTGCAGTTCCCAAGTCCGAGTCTCAATTATGGTAGCTTCGAGATTGAGCTCCAGGCTCATAATCTGCAGTTCCCAAGTCCGAGTCTCAATTGTGGTAGCTTCGAGATTGAGCTCCAGGCTCATAATCTGCAGTTCCCAAGTCCGAGTCTCAATTGTGGCAGCTTCGAGATTGAGCTCCAGGCTCATAATCTGCATTTCCCAAGTTCGAGTCTCAATTGTTGTAGCTTCGAGATTGAGCTCCAGGCTCATAATCTGCAGTTCCCAGGTCCGAGTCTCAATTGTGGCAGCTTCGAGATTGAGCTCCAGGCTCATAATCTGCAGTTCCCAAGTTCGAGTCTCAATTGTGGTAGCTTCGAGATTGAGCTCCAGGCTCATAATCTGCAGTTCCCAAGTTCGAGTCTCAATTGTGGTAGCTTCGAGATTGAGCTCCAGGCTCATAATCTGCAGTTCCCAAGTCCGAGTCTCAATTGTGGTAGCTTCGAGATTGAGCTCCAGGCTCATAATCTGCAGTTCCCAAGTCCGAGTCTCAATTGTGGTAGCTTCGAGATTGAGCTCCAGGCTCATAATCTGCAGTTCCCAAGTCCGAGTCTCAATTGTGGCAGCTTCGAGATTGAGCTCCAGGCTCATAATCTGCAGTTCCCAAGTTCGAGTCTCAATTGTGGAAGCTTCGAGATTGAGCTCCAGGCTCATAATCTGCAGCTCCCAAGTTCGAGACTCAATTGTGGTAGCTTCGAGATTGAGCTCTAGGATCATAATCTGCAGTTCCCAAGTCCGAGTCTCAATTGTGGTAGCTTCGAGATTGAGCTCCAGGCTCATAATCTGCAGTTCCCAAGTCCGAGTCTCAATTGTGGCAGCTTCGAGATTGAGCTCCAGGCTCATAATCTGCAGTTCCCAAGTTCGAGTCTCAATTGTGGTAGCTTCGAGATTGAGCTCCAGGCTCATAATCAGCAGTTCCCAAGTCCGAGACTCAATTGTGGTAGCTTGGAGTTTGAGCTCTAGGATCATAATCTGCAGTCCCCAAGGCCGAGTCTCAATTGTGGTAGCTTCGAGATTGAGCTCCAGGCTCATAATCTGCAGTTCCCAAGTTCGAGTCTCAATTGTGGTAGCTTCGAGATTGAGCTCCAGGCTCATAATCAGCAGTTCCCAAGTCCGAGACTCAATTGTGGTAGCTTGGAGTTTGAGCTCCAGGCTCATAATCTGCAGTTCCCAAGTCCGAGTCTCAATTGTGGTAGCTTCGAGTTTGAGCTCCAGGCTCATAATCTGCAGTTCCCAAGTCCAAGTCTCAATTGTGGCAGCTTCGAGATTGAGCTCCAGGCTCATAATCTGCAGTTCCCAAGTTCGAGTCTCAATTGTGGTAGCTTCGAGATTGAGCTCCAGGCTCATAATCTGCAGTTCCCAAGTTCGAGTCTCAATTGTGGTAGCTTCGAGTTTGAGCTCTAAGATCATAATCTGCAGTTCCCAAGTCCAAGTCTCAATTGTGGTAGCTTCGAGATTGAGCTCCAGGCTCATAATCTGCAGTTCACAAGTCCGAGTCTCAATTGTGGCAGCTTCGAGATTGAGCTCCAGGCTCATAATCTGCAGTTCCCAAGTTCGAGTCTCAATTGTGGTAGCTTCGAGATTGAGCTCCAGGCTCATAATCTGCAGTTCCCAAGTTCGAGTCTCAATTGTGGTAGCTTCGAGTTTGAGCTCTAAGATCATAATCTGCAGTTCCCAAGTCCAAGTCTCAATTGTGGTAGCTTCGAGATTGAGCTCCAGGCTCATAATCTGCAGTTCACAAGTCCGAGTCTCAATTGTGGCAGCTTCGAGATTGAGCTCCAGGCTCATAATCTGCAGTTCCCAAGTTCGAGTCTCAATTGTGGTAGCTTCGAGATTGAGCTCCAGGCTCATAATCTGCAGTTCCCAAGTTCGAGTCTCAATTGTGGTAGCTTCGAGTTTGAGCTCTAGGATCATAATCTGCAGTTCCCAAGTCCGAGTCTCAATTGTGGTAGCTTCGAGATTGAGCTCCAGGCTCATAATCTGCAGTTCCCAAGTCCGAGTCTCAATTCTGGCAGCTTCGAGATTGAGCTCCAGGCTCATAATCTGCAGTTCCCAAATTCGAGTCTCAATTGTGGTAGCTTCGAGATTGAGCTCCAGGCTCATAATCTGCAGTTCCCAAGAAAGAGACTCAATTGTGGTAGCTTCGAGTTTGAGCTCTAGGATCATAATCTGCAGTTCCCAAGGCCGAGTCTCAATTGTGGTAGCTCCGAGATTGAGCTCCAGGCTCATAATCTTCAGTTCCCAAGGCCGAGTCTCAATTGTGGCAGCTTCGAGATTGAGCTCCAGGCTCATAATTTGCAGTTCCCAAGTTCGAGTCTCAATTGTGGTAGCTTCGAGATTGAGCTCCAGGCTCATAATCTGCAGTTCCCAAGTTCGAGTCTCAATTGTGGTAGCTTCGAGTTTGAGCTCTAGGATCATAATCTGCAGTACCCAAGTCCGAGTCTCAATTGTGGTAGCTTCGAGATTGAGCTCCAGGCTCATAATCTGCAGTTCCCAAGTCCGAGTCTCAATTGTGGCAGCTTCGAGATTGAGCTTCAGGCTCATAATCTGCAATTCCCAAGTTCGAGTCTCAATTGTGGTAGCTTCGAGATTGAGCTTCAGGTTCATAATCTGCAGTTCCCAAGTCCGAGACTCAATTGTGGTAGCTTCGAGTTTCAGCTCTAGGATCATAATCTGCAGTTCCCAAGGCCGAGTCTCAATTGTGGTAGCTTCGAGATTGAGCTCCAGGCTCATAATCTGCAGTTCCCAAGTCCGAGTCTCAATTGTGGCAGCTTCGAGATTGAGCTCCAGGCTCATAATCTGCAGTTCCCAAGTTCGAGTCTCAATTGTGGTAGCTTCGAGATTGAGCTCCAGGCTCATAATCTGCAGTTCCCAAGTCCGAGACTCAATTGTGGTAGCTTCGAGTTTGAGCTCTAGGATCATAATCTGCAGTTCCCAAGGCGAGTCTCAATTGTGGTAGCTTCGAGATTGAGCTCCAGGCTCATAATCTGCAGTTCCCAAGTTCGAGTCTCAATTGTGGTAGCTTCGAGTTTGAGCTCTAGGATCATAATCTGCAGTTACCAAGTCCGAGTCTCAATTGTGGTAGCTTCGAGATTGAGCTCCAGGCTCATAATCTGCAGTTCCCAAGTCCGAGTCTCAATTGTGGCAGCTTCGAGATTGAGCTCCAGGCTCATAATCTGCAGTTCCCAAGTTCGAGTCTCAATTGTGGTAGCTTCGAGATGGAGCTCCAGGCTCATAATCTGCAGCTCCCAAGTCCGAGACTCAATTGTGGTAGCTTCGAGTTTGAGCTCTAGGATCATAATCTGCAGTTCCCAAGGCCGAGTCTCAATTGTGGTAGCTTCGAGATTGAGCTCCAGGCTCATAATCTGCAGTTCCCAAGTTCGAGTCTCAATTGTGGTAGCTTCGAGTTTGAGCTCTAGGATCATAATCTGCAGTTCCCAAGTCCGAGTCTCAATTGTGGAAGCTTCGAGATTGAGCTCCAGGCTCATAATCTGCAGTTCCCAAGTTCGAGTGTCAATTGTGGTAGCTTCGAGATTGAGCTCCAGGCTCATAATCTGCAGCTCCCAAGTCCGAGACTCAATTGTGGTAGCTTCGAGTTTGAGCTCTAGGATCATAATCTGCAGTTCCCAAGGCCGAGTCTCAATTGTGGTAGCTTCGAGATTGAGCTCCAGGCTCATAATCTGCAGTTCCCAAGTTCGATTCTCAATTGTGGTAGCTTCGAGATTGAGCTCCAGGCTCATAATCTGCAGTTCCCAAGTTCGAGTCTCAATTGTGGTAGCTTCGAGATTGAGCTCCAGGCTCATAATCTGCAGCTCCCAAGTCCGAGACTCAATTGTGGTAGCTTCGAGTTTGAGCTCTAGGATCATAATCTGCAGTTCCCAAGGCCGAGTCTCAATTGTGGTAGCTTCGAGATTGAACTCCAGGCTCATAATCTGCAGTTCCCAAGTTCGATTCTCAATTGTGGTAGCTTCGAGATTGAGCTCCAGGCTCATAATCTGCAGTTCCCAAGTCCGAGACTCAATTGTGGTAGCTTCGAGTTTGAGCTCTAGGATCATAATCTGCAGTTCCCAAGGCCGAGTCTCAATTGTGGTAGCTTCCAGATTGAGCTCCAGGCTCATAATCTGCAGTTCCCAAGTCCAAGTCTCAATTGTGGTAGCTTCGAGATTGAGCTCCAGGCTCATAATCTGCAGTTCTCAAGGCCGAGTCTCAATTGTGGTAGCTTCGAGATTGAGCTCCAGGCTCATAATCTGCAGTTCCCAAGTTCGAGTCTCAATTGTGGTAGCTTCGAGATTGAGCTCCAGGCTCATAATCTGCAGTTCCCAAGTCCGAGACTCAATTGTGGTAGCTTCGAGTTTGAGCTCTAGGATCATAATCTGCAGTTCCCAAGGCCGAGTCTCAATTGTGGTAGCTTCGAGATTGAGCTCCAGGCTCATAATCTGCAGTTCCCAAGTCCAAGTCTCAATTGTGGTAGCTTCGAGATTGAGCTCCAGGCTCATAATCTGCAGTTCCCAAGTACGAGACTCAATTCTGGTAGCTTCGAGTTTGAGCTCTAGGATCATAATCTGCAGTTCCCAAGGCCGAGTCTCAATTGTGGCAGCTTCGAGATTGAGCTCCAGGCTCATAATCTGCAGTTCCCAAGTTCGAGTCTCAATTGTGGTAGCTTCGAGATTGAGCTCCAGGCTCATAATCTGCAGTTCCCAAGTCCGAGACTCAATTGTGGTAGCTTCGAGTTTGAGCTCTAGGATCATAATCTGCAGTTCCCAAGGCCGAGTCTCAATTGTGGTAGCTTCGAGATTGAGCTCCAGGCTCATAATCTGCAGTTCCCAAGTCCAAGTCTCAATTGTGGTAGCTTCGAGATTGAGCTCCAGGCTCATAATCTGCAGTTCCCAAGTCCGAGACTCAATTGTGGTAGCTTCGAGTTTGAGCTCTAGGATCATAATCTGCAGTTCCCAAGGCCGAGTCTCAATTGTGGTAGCTTCGAGATTGAGCTCCAGGCTCATAATCTGCAGTTCCCAAGTCCGAGTCTCAATTGTGGCAGCTTCGAGATTGAGCTCCAGGCTCATAATCTGCAGTTCCCAAGTTCGAGTCTCAATTGTGGTAGCTTCGAGATTGAGCTCCAGGCTCATAATCTGCAGTTCCCAAGTCCGAGACTCAATTGTGGTAGCTTCGAGTTTGAGCTCTAGGATCATAATCTGCAGTTCCCAAGTCCAAGTCTCAATTGTGGTAGCTTCGAGATTGAGCTCCAGGCTCATAATCTGCAGTTCCCAAGTCCAAGTCTCAATTGTGGTAGCTTCGAGATTGAGCTCCAGGCTCATAATCTGCAGTTCCCAAGTCCAAGTCTCAATTGTGGTAGCTTCGAGATTGAGCTCCAGGCTCATAATCTGCAGTTCCCAAGGCCGAGTCTCAATTGTGGTAGCTTCGAGATTGAGCTCCAGTTTCATAATCTGCAGCTCCCAAGTCCGAGACTCAATTGTGGTAGCTTCGAGTTTGAGCTCTAGGATCATAATCTGCAGTTCCCAAGGCCGAGTCTCAATTGTGGTAGCTTCGAGATTGAGCTCCAGGCTCATAATCTGCAGCTCCCAAGTCCGAGACTCAATTGTGGTAGCTTCGAGTTTGAGCTCTAGGATCATAATCTGCAGTTCCCAAGGCCGAGTCTCAATTGTGGTAGCTTCGAGATTGAGTTCCAGGCTCATAATCTGCAGTTCCCAAGTTCGAGTCTCAATTGTGGTAGCTTCGAGTTTGAGCTCTAGGATCATAATCTGCAGTTCCCAAGTCCGAGTCTCAATTGTGGCAGCTTCGAGATTGAGCTCCAGGCTCATAATCTGCAGTTCCCAAGTTCGAGTGTCAATTGTGGTAGCTTCGAGTTTGAGCTCCAGGCTCATAATCTGCAGCTCCCAAGTCCGAGACTCAATTGTGGTAGCTTCGAGTTTGAGCTCTAGGATCATAATCTGCAGTTCCCAAGGCCGAGTCTCAATTGTGGTAGCTTCGAGATTGAGCTCCAGGCTCATAATCTGCAGTTCCCAAGTTCGATTCTCAATTGTGGTAGCTTCGAGATTGAGCTCCAGGCTCATAATCTGCAGTTCCCAAGTTCGAGTCTCAATTGTGGTAGCTTCGAGATTGAGCTCCAGGCTCATAATCTGCAGCTCCCAAGTCCGAGACTCAATTGTGGTAGCTTCGAGTTTGAGCTCTAGGATCATAATCTGCAGTTCCCAAGGCCGAGTCTCAATTGTGGTAGCTTCGAGATTGAACTCCAGGCTCATAATCTGCAGTTCCCAAGTTCGATTCTCAATTGTGGTAGCTTCGAGATTGAGCTCCAGGCTCATAATCTGCAGTTCCCAAGTCCGAGACTCAATTGTGGTAGCTTCGAGTTTGAGCTCTAGGATCATAATCTGCAGTTCCCAAGGCCGAGTCTCAATTGTGGTAGCTTCCAGATTGAGCTCCAGGCTCATAATCTGCAGTTCCCAAGTCCAAGTCTCAATTGTGGTAGCTTCGAGATTGAGCTCCAGGCTCATAATCTGCAGTTCTCAAGGCCGAGTCTCAATTGTGGTAGCTTCGAGATTGAGCTCCAGGCTCATAATCTGCAGTTCCCAAGTTCGAGTCTCAATTGTGGTAGCTTCGAGATTGAGCTCCAGGCTCATAATCAGCAGTTCCCAAGTCCGAGACTCAATTGTGGTAGCTTGGAGTTTGAGCTCCAGGCTCATAATCTGCAGTTCCCAAGTCCGAGTCTCAATTGTGGTAGCTTCGAGTTTGAGCTCCAGGCTCATAATCTGCAGTTCCCAAGTCCAAGTCTCAATTGTGGCAGCTTCGAGATTGAGCTCCAGGCTCATAATCTGCAGTTCCCAAGTTCGAGTCTCAATTGTGGTAGCTTCGAGATTGAGCTCCAGGCTCATAATCTGCAGTTCCCAAGTTCGAGTCTCAATTGTGGTAGCTTCGAGTTTGAGCTCCAGGCTCATAATCTGCAGTTCACAAGTCCGAGTCTCAATTGTGGCAGCTTCGAGATTGAGCTCCAGGCTCATAATCTGCAGTTCCCAAGTTCGAGTCTCAATTGTGGTAGCTTCGAGATTGAGCTCCAGGCTCATAATCTGCAGTTCCCAAGTTCGAGTCTCAATTGTGGTAGCTTCGAGTTTGAGCTCTAAGATCATAATCTGCAGTTCCCAAGTCCAAGTCTCAATTGTGGTAGCTTCGAGATTGAGCTCCAGGCTCATAATCTGCAGTTCCCAAGTTCGAGTCTCAATTGTGGTAGCTTCGAGTTTGAGCTCTAAGATCATAATCTGCAGTTCCCAAGTCCAAGTCTCAATTGTGGTAGCTTCGAGATTGAGCTCCAGGCTCATAATCTGCAGTTCACAAGTCCGAGTCTCAATTGTGGCAGCTTCGAGATTGAGCTCCAGGCTCATAATCTGCAGTTCCCAAGTTCGAGTCTCAATTGTGGTAGCTTCGAGATTGAGCTCCAGGCTCATAATCTGCAGTTCCCAAGTTCGAGTCTCAATTGTGGTAGCTTCGAGTTTGAGCTCTAGGATCATAATCTGCAGTTCCCAAGTCCGAGTCTCAATTGTGGTAGCTTCGAGATTGAGCTCCAGGCTCATAATCTGCAGTTCCCAAGTCCGAGTCTCAATTCTGGCAGCTTCGAGATTGAGCTCCAGGCTCATAATCTGCAGTTCCCAAATTCGAGTCTCAATTGTGGTAGCTTCGAGATTGAGCTCTAGGCTCATAATCTGCAGTTCCCAAGAAAGAGACTCAATTGTGGTAGCTTCGAGTTTGAGCTCTAGGATCATAATCTGCAGTTCCCAAGGCCGAGTCTCAATTGTGGTAGCTCCGAGATTGAGCTCCAGGCTCATAATCTTCAGTTCCCAAGGCCGAGTCTCAATTGTGGCAGCTTCGAGATTGAGCTCCAGGCTCATAATTTGCAGTTCCCAAGTTCGAGTCTCAATTGTGGTAGCTTCGAGATTGAGCTCCAGGCTCATAATCTGCAGTTCCCAAGTTCGAGTCTCAATTGTGGTAGCTTCGAGTTTGAGCTCTAGGATCATAATCTGCAGTACCCAAGTCCGAGTCTCAATTGTGGTAGCTTCGAGATTGAGCTCCAGGCTCATAATCTGCAGTTCCCAAGTCCGAGTCTCAATTGTGGCAGCTTCGAGATTGAGCTTCAGGCTCATAATCTGCAATTCCCAAGTTCGAGTCTCAATTGTGGTAGCTTCGAGATTGAGCTTCAGGTTCATAATCTGCAGTTCCCAAGTCCGAGACTCAATTGTGGTAGCTTCGAGTTTCAGCTCTAGGATCATAATCTGCAGTTCCCAAGGCCGAGTCTCAATTGTGGTAGCTTCGAGATTGAGCTCCAGGCTCATAATCTGCAGTTCCCAAGTCCGAGTCTCAATTGTGGCAGCTTCGAGATTGAGCTCCAGGCTCATAATCTGCAGTTCCCAAGTTCGAGTCTCAATTGTGGTAGCTTCGAGATTGAGCTCCAGGCTCATAATCTGCAGTTCCCAAGTCCGAGACTCAATTGTGGTAGCTTCGAGTTTGAGCTCTAGGATCATAATCTGCAGTTCCCAAGGCGAGTCTCAATTGTGGTAGCTTCGAGATTGAGCTCCAGGCTCATAATCTGCAGTTCCCAAGTTCGAGTCTCAATTGTGGTAGCTTCGAGTTTGAGCTCTAGGATCATAATCTGCAGTTACCAAGTCCGAGTCTCAATTGTGGTAGCTTCGAGATTGAGCTCCAGGCTCATAATCTGCAGTTCCCAAGTCCGAGTCTCAATTGTGGCAGCTTCGAGATTGAGCTCCAGGCTCATAATCTGCAGTTCCCAAGTTCGAGTCTCAATTGTGGTAGCTTCGAGATTGAGCTCCAGGCTCATAATCTGCAGCTCCCAAGTCCGAGACTCAATTGTGGTAGCTTCGAGTTTGAGCTCTAGGATCATAATCTGCAGTTCCCAAGGCCGAGTCTCAATTGTGGTAGCTTCGAGATTGAGCTCCAGGCTCATAATCTGCAGTTCCCAAGTTCGAGTCTCAATTGTGGTAGCTTCGAGTTTGAGCTCTAGGATCATAATCTGCAGTTCCCAAGTCCGAGTCTCAATTGTGGCAGCTTCGTGATTGAGCTCCAGGCTCATAATCTGCAGTTCCCAAGTTCGAGTGTCAATTGTGGTAGCTTCGAGATTGAGCTCCAGGCTCATAATCTGCAGCTCCCAAGTCCGAGACTCAATTGTGGTAGCTTCGAGTTTGAGCTCTAGGATCATAATCTGCAGTTCCCAAGGCCGAGTCTCAATTGTGGTAGCTTCGAGATTGAGCTCCAGGCTCATAATCTGCAGTTCCCAAGTTCGATTCTCAATTGTGGTAGCTTCGAGATTGAGCTCCAGGCTCATAATCTGCAGTTCCCAAGTTCGAGTCTCAATTGTGGTAGCTTCGAGATTGAGCTCCAGGCTCATAATCTGCAGCTCCCAAGTCCGAGACTCAATTGTGGTAGCTTCGAGTTTGAGCTCTAGGATCATAATCTGCAGTTCCCAAGGCCGAGTCTCAATTGTGGTAGCTTCGAGATTGAACTCCAGGCTCATAATCTGCAGTTCCCAAGTTCGATTCTCAATTGTGGTAGCTTCGAGATTGAGCTCCAGGCTCATAATCTGCAGTTCCCAAGTCCGAGACTCAATTGTGGTAGCTTCGAGTTTGAGCTCTAGGATCATAATCTGCAGTTCCCAAGGCCGAGTCTCAATTGTGGTAGCTTCCAGATTGAGCTCCAGGCTCATAATCTGCAGTTCCCAAGTCCAAGTCTCAATTGTGGTAGCTTCGAGATTGAGCTCCAGGCTCATAATCTGCAGTTCTCAAGGCCGAGTCTCAATTGTGGTAGCTTCGAGATTGAGCTCCAGGCTCATAATCTGCAGTTCCCAAGTTCGAGTCTCAATTGTGGTAGCTTCGAGATTGAGCTCCAGGCTCATAATCTGCAGTTCCCAAGTCCGAGACTCAATTGTGGTAGCTTCGAGTTTGAGCTCTAGGATCATAATCTGCAGTTCCCAAGGCCGAGTCTCAATTGTGGTAGCTTCGAGATTGAGCTCCAGGCTCATAATCTGCAGTTCCCAAGTCCAAGTCTCAATTGTGGTAGCTTCGAGATTGAGCTCCAGGCTCATAATCTGCAGTTCCCAAGTACGAGACTCAATTCTGGTAGCTTCGAGTTTGAGCTCTAGGATCATAATCTGCAGTTCCCAAGGCCGAGTCTCAATTGTGGCAGCTTCGAGATTGAGCTCCAGGCTCATAATCTGCAGTTCCCAAGTTCGAGTCTCAATTGTGGTAGCTTCGAGATTGAGCTCCAGGCTCATAATCTGCAGTTCCCAAGTCCGAGACTCAATTGTGGTAGCTTCGAGTTTGAGCTCTAGGATCATAATCTGCAGTTCCCAAGGCCGAGTCTCAATTGTGGTAGCTTCGAGATTGAGCTCCAGGCTCATAATCTGCAGTTCCCAAGTCCAAGTCTCAATTGTGGTAGCTTCGAGATTGAGCTCCAGGCTCATAATCTGCAGTTCCCAAGTCCGAGACTCAATTGTGGTAGCTTCGAGTTTGAGCTCTAGGATCATAATCTGCAGTTCCCAAGGCCGAGTCTCAATTGTGGTAGCTTCGAGATTGAGCTCCAGGCTCATAATCTGCAGTTCCCAAGTCCGAGTCTCAATTGTGGCAGCTTCGAGATTGAGCTCCAGGCTCATAATCTGCAGTTCCCAAGTTCGAGTCTCAATTGTGGTAGCTTCGAGATTGAGCTCCAGGCTCATAATCTGCAGTTCCCAAGTCCGAGACTCAATTGTGGTAGCTTCGAGTTTGAGCTCTAGGATCATAATCTGCAGTTCCCAAGTCCAAGTCTCAATTGTGGTAGCTTCGAGATTGAGCTCCAGGCTCATAATCTGCAGTTCCCAAGTCCAAGTCTCAATTGTGGTAGCTTCGAGATTGAGCTCCAGGCTCATAATCTGCAGTTCCCAAGTCCAAGTCTCAATTGTGGTAGCTTCGAGATTGAGCTCCAGGCTCATAATCTGCAGTTCCCAAGGCCGAGTCTCAATTGTGGTAGCTTCGAGATTGAGCTCCAGTTTCATAATCTGCAGCTCCCAAGTCCGAGACTCAATTGTGGTAGCTTCGAGTTTGAGCTCTAGGATCATAATCTGCAGTTCCCAAGGCCGAGTCTCAATTGTGGTAGCTTCGAGATTGAGCTCCAGGCTCATAATCTGCAGCTCCCAAGTCCGAGACTCAATTGTGGTAGCTTCGAGTTTGAGCTCTAGGATCATAATCTGCAGTTCCCAAGGCCGAGTCTCAATTGTGGTAGCTTCGAGATTGAGCTCCAGGCTCATAATCTGCAGTTCCCAAGTTCGAGTCTCAATTGTGGTAGCTTCGAGTTTGAGCTCTAGGATCATAATCTGCAGTTCCCAAGTCCGAGTCTCAATTGTGGCAGCTTCGAGATTGAGCTCCAGGCTCATAATCTGCAGTTCCCAAGTTCGAGTGTCAATTGTGGTAGCTTCGAGTTTGAGCTCCAGGCTCATAATCTGCAGCTCCCAAGTCCGAGACTCAATTGTGGTAGCTTCGAGTTTGAGCTCTAGGATCATAATCTGCAGTTCCCAAGGCCGAGTCTCAATTGTGGTAGCTTCGAGATTGAGCTCCAGGCTCATAATCTGCAGTTCCCAAGTTCGATTCTCAATTGTGGTAGCTTCGAGATTGAGCTCCAGGCTCATAATCTGCAGTTCCCAAGTTCGAGTCTCAATTGTGGTAGCTTCGAGATTGAGCTCCAGGCTCATAATCTGCAGCTCCCAAGTCCGAGACTCAATTGTGGTAGCTTCGAGTTTGAGCTCTAGGATCATAATCTGCAGTTCCCAAGGCCGAGTCTCAATTGTGGTAGCTTCGAGATTGAACTCCAGGCTCATAATCTGCAGTTCCCAAGTTCGATTCTCAATTGTGGTAGCTTCGAGATTGAGCTCCAGGCTCATAATCTGCAGTTCCCAAGTCCGAGACTCAATTGTGGTAGCTTCGAGTTTGAGCTCTAGGATCATAATCTGCAGTTCCCAAGGCCGAGTCTCAATTGTGGTAGCTTCCAGATTGAGCTCCAGGCTCATAATCTGCAGTTCCCAAGTCCAAGTCTCAATTGTGGTAGCTTCGAGATTGAGCTCCAGGCTCATAATCTGCAGTTCTCAAGGCCGAGTCTCAATTGTGGTAGCTTCGAGATTGAGCTCCAGGCTCATAATCTACAGTTCCCAAGTTCGAGTCTCAATTGTGGTAGCTTCGAGATTGAGCTCCAGGCTCATAATCTGCAGTTCCCAAGTCCGAGACTCAATTGTGGTAGCTTCGAGTTTGAGCTCTAGGATCATAATCTGCAGTTCCCAAGGCCGAGTCTCAATTGTGGTAGCTTCGAGATTGAGCTCCAGGCTCATAATCTGCAGTTCCCAAGTCCAAGTCTCAATTGTGGTAGCTTCGAGATTGAGCTCCAGGCTCATAATCTGCAGTTCCCAAGTACGAGACTCAATTCTGGTAGCTTCGAGTTTGAGCTCTAGGATCATAATCTGCAGTTCCCAAGGCCGAGTCTCAATTGTGGCAGCTTCGAGATTGAGCTCCAGGCTCATAATCTGCAGTTCCCAAGTTCGAGTCTCAATTGTGGTAGCTTCGAGATTGAGCTCCAGGCTCATAATCTGCAGTTCCCAAGTCCGAGACTCAATTGTGGTAGCTTCGAGTTTGAGCTCTAGGATCATAATCTGCAGTTCCCAAGGCCGAGTCTCAATTGTGGTAGCTTCGAGATTGAGCTCCAGGCTCATAATCTGCAGTTCCCAAGTCCAAGTCTCAATTGTGGTAGCTTCGAGATTGAGCTCCAGGCTCATAATCTGCAGTTCCCAAGTCCGAGACTCAATTGTGGTAGCTTCGAGTTTGAGCTCTAGGATCATAATCTGCAGTTCCCAAGGCCGAGTCTCAATTGTGGTAGCTTCGAGATTGAGCTCCAGGCTCCTAATCTGCAGTTCCCAAGTCCGAGTCTCAATTGTGGCAGCTTCGAGATTGACCTCCAGGCTCATAATCTGCAGTTCCCAAGTTCGAGTCTCAATTGTGGTAGCTTCGAGATTGAGCTCCAGGCTCATAATCTGCAGTTCCCAAGTCCGAGACTCAATTGTGGTAGCTTCGAGTTTGAGCTCTAGGATCATAATCTGCAGTTCCCAAGTCCAAGTCTCAATTGTGGTAGCTTCGAGATTGAGCTCCAGGCTCATAATCTGCAGTTCCCAAGTCCAAGTCTCAATTGTGGTAGCTTCGAGATTGAGCTCCAGGCTCATAATCTGCAGTTCCCAAGGCCGAGTCTCAATTGTGGTAGCTTCGAGATTGAGCTCCAGTTTCATAATCTGCAGCTCCCAAGTCCGAGACTCAATTGTGGTAGCTTCGAGATTGAGCTCCAGGCTCATAATCTGCAGCTCCCAAGTCCGAGTCTCAATTGTGGCAGCTTCGAGATTGAGCTCCAGACTCATAATCTGCAGTTCCCAAGGACGAGTCTCAATTGTGGTAGCTTCGAGATTGAGCTCCAGGCTCATAATCTGCAGTTCCCAAGTCCAAGTCTCAATTGCGGTAGCTTCGAGATTGAGCTC
The DNA here is from genome assembly GCA_038380435.1 of Ryuthela nishihirai. Taxonomy (NCBI): domain Eukaryota; kingdom Metazoa; phylum Arthropoda; class Arachnida; order Araneae; family Heptathelidae; genus Ryuthela; species Ryuthela nishihirai. Next base: position 71,945 of record JAWZYU010000471.1, read on the forward strand.
CAGGATCATAATCTGCAGTTCCCAAGTCCGAGACTCAATTGTGGTAGCTTCGAGTTTGAGCTCTGGGATCATAATCTGCAGTTCCCAAGGCCGAGTCTCAATTGTGGTAGCTTCGAGATTGAGCTCCAGGCTCATAATCTGCAGTTCCCAAGTCCGAGTCTCAATTGTGGCAGCTTCGAGATTGAGCTCCAGGCTGATAATCTGCAGTTCCCAAGTTCGAGTCTCGATTGTGGTAGCTTCGAGATTGAGCTCCAGGCTCATAATCTGCAGTTCCCAAGTCCGAGACTCAATTGTGGTAGCTTCGAGTTTGAGCTATAGGATCATAATCTGCAGTTCCCAAGGCCGAGTCTCAATTGTGGTAGCTTCGAGATTGAGCTCCAGGCTCATAATCTTCGGTTCCCAAGTTCGAGTCTCAATTGTGGTAGCTTCGAGATTGAGCTCCAGGCTCATAAACTGCAGCTCCCAAGTCCGAGACTCAATTGTGGTAGCTTCGAGTTTGAGCTCTAGGATCATAATCTGCAGTTCCCAAAGCCGAGTCTCAATTGTGGCGGCTTCGAGATTGAGCTCCAGGCTCATAATCTGCAGTTCCCAAGTTCGAGTCTCAATTGTGGTAGCTTCGAGATTGAGCTCCAGGCTCATAATCTGCAGCTCCCAAGTCCGAGACTCAATTGTGGTAGCTTCGAGTTTGAGCTCTAGGATCATAATCTGCAGTTCCCAAGTCCAAGTCTCAATTGTGGTAGCTTCGAGATTGAGCTCCAGGCTCATAATCTGCAGTTCCCAAGTCCAAGTCTCAATTGTGGTAGCTTCGAGATTGAGCTCCAGGCTCATAATCTGCAGTTCCCAAGTCCGAGACTCAATTGTGGTAGCTTCGAGTTTGAGCTCTAGGATCATAATCTGCAGTTCCCAAGTCCAAGTCTCAATTGTGGTAGCTTCGAGATTGAGCTCCAGGCTCATAATCTGCAGTTCCCAAGTCCAAGTCTCAATTGTGGTAGCTTCGAGATTGAGCTCCAGGCTCATAATCTGCAGTTCTCAAGTCCGAGACTCAATTGTGGTAGCTTCGAGATTGAGCTCTAGGCTCATAATCTGCAGTTCCCAAGGCCGAGTCTCAATTGTGGCAGCTTCGAGATTGAGCTACAGGCTCATAATCTGCAGTTCCCAAGTCCGAGTCTCAATTGTGGTAGCTTCGAGATTGAGCTCCAGGCTCATAATCTGCAGTTCCCAAGTCCAAGCCTCAATTGTGGTAGCTTCGAGATTGAGCTCCAGGCTCATAATCTGCAGTTCCCAAGTCCAAGTCTCAATTGTGGTAGCTTCGAGATTGAGCTCCAGGCTCATAATCTGCAGTTCCCAAGTCCAAGACTCAATTGTGGTAGCTTCGAGTTTGAGCTCTAGGATCATAATCTGCAGTTCCCAAGTCCAAGTCTCAATTGTGGTAGCTTCGAGATTGAGCTCCAGGCTCATAATCTGCAGTTCCCAAGTCCAAGTCTCAATTGTGGTAGCTTCGAGATTGAGCTCCAGGCTCATAATCTGCAGTTCCCAAGTCTGAGACTCAATTGTGGTAGCTTCGAGTTTGAGCTCCAGGCTCATAATCTGCAGTTCCCAAGGCCGAGTCTCAATTGTGGTAGCTTCGAGATTGAGCTCCAGTTTCATAATCTGCAGCTCCCAAGTCCGAGACTCAATTGTGGTAGCTTCGAGATTGAGCTCCAGGCTCATAATCTGCAGCTCCCAAGTCCGAGTCTCAATTGTGGCAGCTTCGAGATTGAGCTCCAGACTCATAATCTGCGGTTCCCAAGTTCGAGTCTCAATTGTGGTAGCTTCGAGATTGAGCTCCAGGCTCATAATCTGCAGTTCCCAAGTCCGAGACTCAATTGTGGTAGCTTCGAGTTTGAGCTCTAGGATCATAATCTGCAGTTCCCAAGGACGAGTCTCAATTGTGGTAGCTTCGAGATTGAGCTCCAGGCTCATAATCTGCAGTTCTCAAGTCCAAGTCTCAATTGCGGTAGCTTCGAGATTGAGCTCCAGGCTCATAATCTGCAGTTCCCAAGTCCGAGACTCAATTGTGGTAGCTTCGAGTTTCAGCTCTAGGATCATAATCTGCAGTTCCCAAGGCCGAGTCTCAATTGTGGTAGCTTCGAGATTGAGCTCCAGGCTCATAATCTGCAGTTCCCAAGTCCGAGTCTCAATTGTGGCAGCTTCGAGATTGAGCTCCAGGCTCATAATCTGCAGTTCCCAAGTTCGAGTCTCAATTGTGGTAGCTTCGAGATTGAGCTCCAGGCTCATAATCTGCAGTTCCCAAGTCCGAAACTCAATTGTGGTAGCTTCGAGTTTGAGCTCTAGGATCATAATCTGCAGTTCCCAAGGCCGACTCTCAATTGTGGTAGCTTCGAGATTGAGCTCCAGGCTCATAATCTGCGGTTCCCAAGTTCGAGTCTCAATTGTGGTATCTTCGAGATTGAGCTCCAGGCTCATAAACTGCAGCTCCCAAGTCCGAGACTCAATTGTGGTAGCTTCGAGTTTGAGCTCTAGGATCATAATCTGCAGTTCCCAAAGCCGAGTCTCAATTGTGGCGGCTTCGAGATTGAGCTCCAGGCTCATAATCTGCAGTTCCCAAGTTCGAGTCTCAATTGTGGTAGCTTCGAGATTGAGCTCCAGGCTCATAATCTGCAGCTCCCAAGTCCGAGACTCAATTGTGGTAGCTTCGAGTTTGAGATCTAGGATCATAATCTGCAGTTCCCAAGTCCAAGTCTCAATTGTGGTAGCTTCGAGATTGAGCTCCAGGCTCATAATCTGCACTTCCCAAGTCCAAGTCTCAATTGTGGTAGCTTCGAGATTGAGCTCCAGGCTCATAATCTGCAGTTCCCAAGTCCGAGACTCAATTGTGGTAGCTTCGAGTTTGAGCTCTAGGATCATAATCTGCAGTTCCCAAGGACGAGTCTCAATTGTGGTGGCTTCGAGATTGAGCTCCAGGCTCATAATCTGCAGTTCCCAAGTCCAAGTCTCAATTCCGGTAGCTTCGAGATTGAGCTCCAGGCTCATAATCTGCAGTTCCCAAGTCCGAGACTCAATTGTGGTAGCTTCGAGTTTGCGCTCTAGGATCATAATCTGCAGTTCCCAAGTCCAAGTCTCAATTGTGGTAGCTTCGAGATTGAGCTCCAGGCTCATAATCTGCAGTTCACAAGTCCGAGTCTCAATTGTGGCAGCTTCGAGATTGAGCTCTAGGATCATAATCTGCAGTTCCCAAGGCCGAGTCTCAATTGTGGTAGCTTCGAGATTGAGCTCCAGGCTCATAATCTGCAGTTCCCAAGTCCGAGTCTCAATTGTGGCAGCTTCGAGATTGAGCTCCAGGCTCATAATCTGCAGTTCCCAAGTCCGAGACTCAATTGTGGTAGCTTCGAGTTTGAGCTCTAGGATCATAATCTGCAGTTCCCAAGGCCGAGTCTCAATTGTGGTAGCTTCGAGATTGAGCTCCAGGCTCATAATCTGCAGTTCCCAAGTCCGAGTCTCAATTGTGGCAGCTTCGAGATTGAGCTCCAGGCTCATAATCTGCAGTTCCCAAGTTCGAGTCTCAATTGTGGTAGCTTCGAGATTGAGCTCCAGGCTCATAATCTGCAGTTCCCAAGTCCAAGTCTCAATTGTGGTAGCTTCGAGATTGAGCTCCAGGCTCATAATCTGCAGTTCCCAAGTCCGAGACTCAATTGTGGTAGTTTCGAGTCTGAGCTCTAGGATCATAATCTGCAGTTCCCAAGGCCGAGTCTCAATTGTGGTAGCTTCGAGATTGAGCTCCAGGCTCATAATCTGCAGTTCCCAAGTCCAAATCTCAATTGTGGTATTTTCGAGATTGAGCTCCAGGCTCATAATCTGCAGCTCCCAAGTCCGAGACTCAATTGTGGTAGCTTCGAGTTTCAGCTCTAGGATCATAATCTGCAGTTCCCAAGTCCGAGTCTCAATTGTGGCAGCTTCGAGATTGAGCTCCAGGCTCATAATCTGCAGCTCCCAAGTCCGAGACTCAATTGTGGTAGCTTCGAGTTTGAGCTCTAGGATCATAATCTGCAGTTCCCAAGGCCGAGTCTCAATTGTGGTAGCTTCGAGATTGAGCTCCAGGCTCATAATCTGCAGTTCCCAAGTCCGAGTCTCAATTGTGGCAGCTTCGAGATTGAGCTCCAGGCTCATAATCTGCAGTTCCCAAGTTCGAGTCTCAATTGTGGTAGCTTCGAGATTGAGCTCCAGGCTCATAATCTGCAGTTCCCAAGTCCGAGACTCAATTGTGGTAGCTTCGAGTTTGAGCTCTAGGATCATAATCTGCAGTTCCCAAGGCCGAGTCTCAATTGTGGTAGCTTCGAGATTGAGCTCCAGGCTCATAATCTGCAGTTCCCAAGTCCAAGTCTCAATTGTGGTAGCTTCGAGATTGAGCTCCAGGCTCATAATCTGCAGTTCCCAAGTCCGAGACTCAATTGTGGTAGCTTCGAGTTTGAGCTCTAGGATCATAATCTGCAGTTCCCAAGGCCGAGTCTCAATTGTGGTAGCTTCGAGATTGAGCTCCAGGCTCATAATCTGCAGTTCCCAAGTCCGAGTCTCAATTGTGGCAGTTTCGAGATTGAGCTCCAGGCTCATAATCTGCAGTTCCCAAGTCCGAGACTCAATTGTGGTAGCTTCGAGTTTGAGCTCTAGGATCATAATCTGCAGTTCCCAAGGCCGAGTCTCAATTGTGGCAGCTTCGAGATTGAGCTCCAGGCTCATAATCTGCAATTCCCAGGTTCGAATCTCAATTGTGGTAGCTTCGAGTCTGAGCTCTAGGATCATAATCTGCAGTTCCCAAGGCCGAGTCTCAATTGTGGTAGCTTCGAGATTGAGCTCCAGGCTCATAATCTGCAGTTCCCAAGTCCAAGTCTCAATTGTGGTAGCTTCGAGATTGAGCTCCAGGCTCATAATCTGCAGTTCCCAAGTCCGAGACTCAATTGTGGTAGCTTCGAGTTTTAGCTCTAGGATCATAATCTGCAGTTCCCAAGTTCGAGTCTCAATTGTGGTAGCTTCGAGATTGAGCTCCTGGCTCATAATGTGCAGCTCCCAAGTCCGAGACTCAATTGTGGTAGCTTCGAGTTTGAGCTCTAGGATCATATTCTGCAGTTCCCAAGGCCGAGTCTCAACTGTGGTAGCTTCGAGATTGAGCTCCAGGCTCATAATCTGCAGTTCCCAAGTTCGAGTCTCAATTGTTCTAGCTTCGAGATTGAGCTCCAGGCTCATAATCTGCAGCTCCCAAGTCCGAGACTCAATTGTGGTAGCTTCGAGTTTCAGCTCTAGGATCATAATCTGCAGTTCCCAAGTCCAAGTCTCAATTGTGGTAGCTTCGAGATTGAGCTCCAGGCTCATAATCTGCAGTTCCCAAGTCCGAGACTCAATTGTGGTAGCTTCGAGTTTGAGCTCTAGGATCATAATCTGCAGTTCCCAGGGCCGAGTCTCAATTGTGGTAGCTTCGAGATTGAGCTCCAGGCTCATAATCTGCAGTTCCCAAGTCCGAGTCTCAATTGTGGCAGCTTCGAGATTGAGCTCCAGGCTCATAATCTGCAGTTCCCAAGTCCGAGACTCAATTGTGGTAGCTTCGAGTTTGAGCTCTAGGATCATAATCTGCAGTTCCCAAGGCCGAGTCTCAATTGTGGTAGCTTCGAGATTGAGCTCCAGGCTCATAATCTGCAGTTCCCAAGTCCGAGTCTCAATAGTGGCAGCTTCGAGATTGAGCTCCAGGCTCATAATCTGCAGTTCCCAAGTTCGAGTCTCAATTGTGGTAGCTTTAAGATTGAGCTCCAGGCTCATAATCTGCAGTTCCCAAGTCCGAGTCTCAATTGTGGCAGCTTCGAGATTGAGCTCCAGGCTCATAATCTGCAGTTCCCAAGTTCGAGTCTCAATTGTGGTAGCTTCGAGATTGAGCTCCAGGCTCATAATATGCAGCTCCCAAGTCCGAGACTCAATTGTGGTAGCTTCGAGTTTGAGCTCTAGGATCATAATCTGCAGTTCCCAAGGCCGAGTCTCAATTGTGGTAGCTTCGAGATTGAGCTCCAGGCTCATAATCTGCAGTTCCCAAGTCCAAGTCTCAATTGTGGTAGCTTCGATATTGAGCTCCAGGCTCATAATCTGCAGTTCCCAAGTTCGAGTCTCAATTGTGGTAGCTTCGAGATTGAGCTCCAGGCTCATAATCTGCAGTTCCCAAGTTCGAGTCTCAATTGTGGTAGCTTCGAGATTGAGCTCCAGGCTCATAATCTGCAGTACCCAAGTCCGAGTCTCAATTGTGGTAGCTTCGAGATTGAGCTCCAGGCTCATAATCTGCAGTTCCCAAGTCCGAGTCTCAATTGTGGCAGCTTCGAGATTGAGCTTCAGGCTCATAATCTGCAGTTCCCAAGTTCGAGTCTCAATTGTGGTAGCTTCGAGATTGAGCTCCAGGCTCATAATCTGCAGTTCCCAAGTCCGAGACTCAATTGTGGTAGCTTCGAGATTGAGCTCCAGGCTCATAATCTGCAGTTCCCAAGTTCGAGTCTTAATTGTCGCAGCTTCGAGATTGAGCTCCAGGCTCATAATCTGCAGTTCCCAAGTTCGAGTCTCAATTGTGGTAGCTTCGAGATTGAGCTCCAGGCTCATAATCTGCAGTTCCCAAGTCCGAGTCTCAATTGTGGTAGCTTCGAGATTGAGCTCCAGGCTCATAATCTGCGTTCCCAAGTCCGAGTCTCAATTGTGGTAGCTTCGAGATTGAGCTCCAGGCTCATAATCTGCAGTTCCCAAGTCCGAGTCTCAATTGTGGTAGCTTCGAGAATGAGCTCCAGGCTCATAATCTGCAGTTCCCAAGTCCGAGTCTCAATTGTGGCAGCTTCGACATTGAGCTCCAGGCTCATAATCTGCAGCTCCCAAGTCCGAGACTCAATTGTGGTAGCTTCGAGTTTGAGCTCTAGGATCATAATCTGCAGTTCCCAAGGCCGAGTTTCAATTGTGGTAGCTTCGAGATTGAGCTCCAGGCTCATAATCTGCAGTTCCCAAGTCCGAGTCTCAATTGTGGCAGCTTCGAGATTGAGCTCCAGGCTCATAATCTGCAGTTCCCAAGTTCGAGTCTCAATTGTGGTAGCTTCGAGATTGAGCTCCAGGCTCATAATCTGCAGTTCCCAAGTCCGAGACTCAATTGTGGTAGCTTCGAGTTTGAGCTCTAGGATCATAATCTGCAGTTCCCAAGTCCAAGTCTCAATTGTGGTAGCTTCGAGATTGAGCTCCAGGCTCATAATCTGCAGTTCCCAAGTCCGAGACTCAATTGTGGTAGCTTCGAGATTGAGCTCTAGGCTCATAATCTGCAGTTCCCAAGTCCGAGACTCAATTGTGGTAGCTTCGAGATTGAGCTCCAGGCTCATAATCTGCAGTTCCCAAGTTCGAGTATTCAATTGTGGTAGCTTCGAGATTGAGCTCCAGGCTCATAATCTGCAGCTCCCAAGTCCGAGACTCAATTGTGGTAGCTTCGAGATTGAGCTCTACGATCATAATCTGCAGCTCCCAAGTCCGAGACTCAATTGTGGTAGCTTCGAGTTTGAGCTCTAGGATCATAATCTGCAGTTCCCAAGTCCAAGTCTCAATTGTGATAGCTTCGAGATTGAGCTCCAGGCTCATAATCTGCAGTTCCCAAGTCCAAGTCTCAATTGTGGTAGCTTCGAGAATGAGCTCCAGGCTCATAATCTGCAGTTCCCAAGTCCGAGTCTCAATTGTGGCAGCTTCGAGATTGAGCTCCAGGCTCATAATCTGCAGCTCCCAAGTCCGAGACTCAATTGTGGTAGCTTCGAGTTTGAGCTCTAGGATCATAATCTGCAGTTCCCAAGGCCGAGTTTCAATTGTGGTAGCTTCGAGATTGAGCTCCAGGCTCATAATCTGCAGTTCCCAAGTCCGAGTCTCAATTGTGGCAGCTTCGAGATTGAGCTCCAGGCTCATAATCTGCAGTTCCCAAGTTCGAGTCTCAATTGTGGTAGCTTCGAGATTGAGCTCCAGGCTCATAATCTGCAGTTCCCAAGTCCGAGACTCAATTGTGGTAGCTTCGAGTTTGAGCTCTAGGATCATAATCTGCAGTTCCCAAGTCCAAGTCTCAATTGTGGTAGCTTCGAGATTGAGCTCCAGGCTCATAATCTGCAGTTCCCAAGTCCGAGACTCAATTGTGGTAGCTTCGAGATTGAGCTCTAGGCTCATAATCTGCAGTTCCCAAGTCCAAGTCTCAATTGTGGTAGCTTCGAGATTGATCTCCAGGCTCATAATCTGCAGTTCCCAAGTCCGAGACTCAATTGTGGTAGCTTCGAGTTTGAGCTCCAGGCTCATAATCTGCAGTTCCCAAGGCCGAGTCTCAATTGTGGTAGCTTCGAGATTGAGCTCCAGGCTCATAATCTGCAGTTCCCAAGTCCAAGTCTCAATTGTGGTAGTTTCGAGATTGAGCTCCAGGCTCATAATCTGCAGTTCCCAAGTCCGAGACTCAATTGTGGTAGCTTCGAGTTTGAGCTCTAGGATCATAATCTGCAGTTCCCAAGGCCGAGTCTCAATTGTGGTAGCTTCGAGATTGAGCTCCAGGCTCATAATCTGCAGTTCCCAAGTCCGAGTCTAAATTGTGGCAGTTTCGAGATTGAGCTCCAGGCTCATAATCTGCAGTTCCCAAGTCCGAGACTCAATTGTGTTAGCTTCGAGTTTGAGCTCTAGGATCATAATCTGCAGTTCCCAAGGCCGAGTCTCAATTGTGGCACCTTCGAGATTGAGCTCCAGGCTCATAATCTGCAGTTCCCAGGTTCGAGTCTCAATTGTGGTAGCTTCGAGATTGAGCTCCAGGCTCATAATCTGCAGTTCACAAGTCCGAGTCTCAATTGTGGCAGCTTCGAGATTGAGCTCTAGGATCATAATCTGCAGTTCCCAAGGCCGAGTCTCAATTGTGGTAGCTTCGAGATTGAGCTCCAGGCTCATAATCTGCAGTTCCCAAGTCCGAGTCTCAATTGTGGCAGCTTCGAGATTGAGCTCCAGGCTCATAATCTGCAGTTCCCAAGTCCGAGACTCAATTGTGGTAGCTTCGAGTTTGAGCTCTAGGATCATAATCTGCAGTTCCCAAGGCCGAGTCTCAATTGTGGTAGCTTCGAGATTGAGCTCCAGGCTCATAATCTGCAGTTCCCAAGTCCGAGTCTCAATTGTGGCAGCTTCGAGATTGAGCTCCAGGCTCATAATCTGCAGTTCCCAAGTTCGAGTCTCAATTGTGGTAGCTTCGAGATTGAGCTCCAGGCTCATAATCTGCAGTTCCCAAGTCCAAGTCTCAATTGTGGTAGCTTCGAGATTGAGCTCCAGGCTCATAATCTGCAGTTCCCAAGTCCGAGACTCAATTGTGGTAGTTTCGAGTCTGAGCTCTAGGATCATAATCTGCAGTTCCCAAGGCCGAGTCTCAATTGTGGTAGCTTCGAGATTGAGCTCCAGGCTCATAATCTGCAGTTCCCAAGTCCAAATCTCAATTGTGGTATTTTCGAGATTGAGCTCCAGGCTCATAATCTGCAGCTCCCAAGTCCGAGACTCAATTGTGGTAGCTTCGAGTTTCAGCTCTAGGATCATAATCTGCAGTTCCCAAGTCCGAGTCTCAATTGTGGCAGCTTCGAGATTGAGCTCCAGGCTCATAATCTGCAGCTCCCAAGTCCGAGACTCAATTGTGGTAGCTTCGAGTTTGAGCTCTAGGATCATAATCTGCAGTTCCCAAGGCCGAGTCTCAATTGTGGTAGCTTCGAGATTGAGCTCCAGGCTCATAATCTGCAGTTCCCAAGTCCGAGTCTCAATTGTGGCAGCTTCGAGATTGAGCTCCAGGCTCATAATCTGCAGTTCCCAAGTTCGAGTCTCAATTGTGGTAGCTTCGAGATTGAGCTCCAGGCTCATAATCTGCAGTTCCCAAGTCCGAGACTCAATTGTGGTAGCTTCGAGTTTGAGCTCTAGGATCATAATCTGCAGTTCCCAAGGCCGAGTCTCAATTGTGGTAGCTTCGAGATTGAGCTCCAGGCTCATAATCTGCAGTTCCCAAGTCCAAGTCTCAATTGTGGTAGCTTCGAGATTGAGCTCCAGGCTCATAATCTGCAGTTCCCAAGTCCGAGACTCAATTGTGGTAGCTTCGAGTTTGAGCTCTAGGATCATAATCTGCAGTTCCCAAGGCCGAGTCTCAATTGTGGTAGCTTCGAGATTGAGCTCCAGGCTCATAATCTGCAGTTCCCAAGTCCGAGTCTCAATTGTGGCAGTTTCGAGATTGAGCTCCAGGCTCATAATCTGCAGTTCCCAAGTCCGAGACTCAATTGTGGTAGCTTCGAGTTTGAGCTCTAGGATCATAATCTGCAGTTCCCAAGGCCGAGTCTCAATTGTGGCAGCTTCGAGATTGAGCTCCAGGCTCATAATCTGCAATTCCCAGGTTCGAATCTCAATTGTGGTAGCTTCGAGTCTGAGCTCTAGGATCATAATCTGCAGTTCCCAAGGCCGAGTCTCAATTGTGGTAGCTTCGAGATTGAGCTCCAGGCTCATAATCTGCAGTTCCCAAGTCCAAGTCTCAATTGTGGTAGCTTCGAGATTGAGCTCCAGGCTCATAATCTGCAGTTCCCAAGTCCGAGACTCAATTGTGGTAGCTTCGAGTTTTAGCTCTAGGATCATAATCTGCAGTTCCCAAGTTCGAGTCTCAATTGTGGTAGCTTCGAGATTGAGCTCCTGGCTCATAATGTGCAGCTCCCAAGTCCGAGACTCAATTGTGGTAGCTTCGAGTTTGAGCTCTAGGATCATATTCTGCAGTTCCCAAGGCCGAGTCTCAACTGTGGTAGCTTCGAGATTGAGCTCCAGGCTCATAATCTGCAGTTCCCAAGTTCGAGTCTCAATTGTTCTAGCTTCGAGATTGAGCTCCAGGCTCATAATCTGCAGCTCCCAAGTCCGAGACTCAATTGTGGTAGCTTCGAGTTTCAGCTCTAGGATCATAATCTGCAGTTCCCAAGTCCAAGTCTCAATTGTGGTAGCTTCGAGATTGAGCTCCAGGCTCATAATCTGCAGTTCCCAAGTCCGAGACTCAATTGTGGTAGCTTCGAGTTTGAGCTCTAGGATCATAATCTGCAGTTCCCAGGGCCGAGTCTCAATTGTGGTAGCTTCGAGATTGAGCTCCAGGCTCATAATCTGCAGTTCCCAAGTCCGAGTCTCAATTGTGGTAGCTTCGAGATTGAGCTCCAGGCTCATAATCTGCAGTTCCCAAGTACGAGACTCAATTGTGGTAGCTTCGAGTTTGAGCTCTAGGATCATAATCTGCAGTTCCCAAGGCCGAGTCTCAATTGTGGTAGCTTCGAGATTGAGCTCCAGGCTCAAAATCTGCAGTTCCCAAGTCCGAGTCTCAATTGTGGCAGCTTCGAGATTGAGCTCCAGGCTCATAATCTGCAGTTCCCAAGTTCGAGTCTCAATTGTGGTAGCTTCGAGATTGAGCTCCAGGCTCATAATCTGCAGTTCCCAAGTCCGAGACTCAATTGTGGTAGCTTCGAGTTTGAGCTCTAGGATCATAATCTGCAGTTCCCAAGGCCGAGTCTCAATTGTGGTAGCTTCGAGATTGAGCTCCAGGCTCATAATCTGCAGTTCCCAAGTCCAAGTCTCAATTGTGGTAGCTTCGATATTGAGCTCCAGGCTCATAATCTGCAGTTCCCAAGTTCGAGTCTCAATTGTGGTAGCTTCGAGATTGAGCTCCAGGCTCATAATCTGCAGTTCCCAAGTTCGAGTCTCAATTGTGGTAGCTTCGAGTTTGAGCTCTAGGATCATAATCTGCAGTACCCAAGTCCGAGTCTCAATTGTGGTAGCTTCGAGATTGAGCTCCAGGCTCATAATCTGCAGTTCCCAAGTCCGAGTCTCAATTGTGGCAGCTTCGAGATTGAGCTTCAGGCTCATAATCTGCAGTTCCCAAGTTCGAGTCTCAATTGTGGTAGCTTCGAGATTGAGCTCCAGGCTCATAATCTGCAGTTCCCAAGTCCGAGACTCAATTGTGGTAGCTTCGAGATTGAGCTCTAGGATCATAATCTGCAGTTCCCAAGTCCGAGTCTTAATTGTGGCAGCTTCGAGATTGAGCTCCAGGCTCATAATCTGCAGTTCCCAAGTTCGAGTCTCAATTGTGGTAGCTTCGAGATTGAGCTCCAGGCTCATAATCTGCAGTTCCCAAGTCCGAGTCTCAATTGTGGCAGCTTCGAGATTGAGCTCCAGGCTCATAATCTGCAGTTCCCAAGTTCGAGTCTCAATTGTGGTAGCTTCGAGATTGATCTCCTGACTCATAATCTGCAGCTCCCAAGTCCGAGACTCAATTGTGGTAGCTTCGAGTTTGAGCTCTAGGATCATAATCTGCAGTTCCCAAGGCCGAGTCTCAATTGTGGTAGCTTCGAGTTTGAGCTCCAGGCTCATAATCTGCAGTTCCCAAGTTCGAGTCTCAATTGTGGTAGCTTCGAGATTGAGCTCCAGGCTCATAATCTGCAGCTCCCAAGTCCGAGACTCAATTGTGGTAGCTTCGAGTTTGAGCTCTAGGATCATAATCTGCAGTTCCCAAGTCCAAGTCTCAATTGTGATAGCTTCGAGATTGAGCTCCAGGCTCATAATCTGCAGTTCCCAAGTCCAAGTCTCAATTGTGGTAGCTTCGAGAATGAGCTCCAGGCTCATAATCTGCAGTTCCCAAGTCCGAGTCTCAATTGTGGCAGCTTCGAGATTGAGCTCCAGGCTCATAATCTGCAGCTCCCAAGTCCGAGACTCAATTGTGGTAGCTTCGAGTTTGAGCTCTAGGATCATAATCTGCAGTTCCCAAGGCCGAGTTTCAATTGTGGTAGCTTCGAGATTGAGCTCCAGGCTCATAATCTGCAGTTCCCAAGTCCGAGTCTCAATTGTGGCAGCTTCGAGATTGAGCTCCAGGCTCATAATCTGCAGTTCCCAAGTTCGAGTCTCAATTGTGGTAGCTTCGAGATTGAGCTCCAGGCTCATAATCTGCAGTTCCCAAGTCCGAGACTCAATTGTGGTAGCTTCGAGTTTGAGCTCTAGGATCATAATCTGCAGTTCCCAAGTCCAAGTCTCAATTGTGGTAGCTTCGAGATTGAGCTCCAGGCTCATAATCTGCAGTTCCCAAGTCCGAGACTCAATTGTGGTAGCTTCGAGATTGAGCTCTAGGCTCATAATCTGCAGTTCCCAAGTCCAAGTCTCAATTGTGGTAGCTTCGAGATTGATCTCCAGGCTCATAATCTGCAGTTCCCAAGTCCGAGACTCAATTGTGGTAGCTTCGAGTTTGAGCTCCAGGCTCATAATCTGCAGTTCCCAAGGCCGAGTCTCAATTGTGGTAGCTTCGAGATTGAGCTCCAGGCTCATAATCTGCAGTTCCCAAGTCCAAGTCTCAATTGTGGTAGTTTCGAGATTGAGCTCCAGGCTCATAATCTGCAGTTCCCAAGTCCGAGACTCAATTGTGGTAGCTTCGAGTTTGAGCTCTAGGATCATAATCTGCAGTTCCCAAGGCCGAGTCTCAATTGTGGTAGCTTCGAGATTGAGCTCCAGGCTCATAATCTGCAGTTCCCAAGTCCGAGTCTCAATTGTGGCAGTTTCGAGATTGAGCTCCAGGCTCATAATCTGCAGTTCCCAAGTCCGAGACTCAATTGTGTTAGCTTCGAGTTTGAGCTCTAGGATCATAATCTGCGGTTCCCAAGGCCGAGTCTCAATTGTGGCACCTTCGAGATTGAGCTCCAGGCTCATAATCTGCAGTTCCCAGGTTCGAGTCTCAATTGTGGTAGCTTCGAGATTGAGCTCCAGGCTCATAATCTGCAGTTCACAAGTCCGAGTCTCAATTGTGGCAGCTTCGAGATTGAGCTCTAGGATCATAATCTGCAGTTCCCAAGGCCGAGTCTCAATTGTGGTAGCTTCGAGATTGAGCTCCAGGCTCATAATCTGCAGTTCCCAAGTCCGAGTCTCAATTGTGGCAGCTTCGAGATTGAGCTCCAGGCTCATAATCTGCAGTTCCCAAGTCCGAGACTCAATTGTGGTAGCTTCGAGTTTGAGCTCTAGGATCATAATCTGCAGTTCCCAAGGCCGAGTCTCAATTGTGGTAGCTTCGAGATTGAGCTCCAGGCTCATAATCTGCAGTTCCCAAGTCCGAGTCTCAATTGTGGCAGCTTCGAGATTGAGCTCCAGGCTCATAATCTGCAGTTCCCAAGTTCGAGTCTCAATTGTGGTAGCTTCGAGATTGAGCTCCAGGCTCATAATCTGCAGTTCCCAAGTCCAAGTCTCAATTGTGGTAGCTTCGAGATTGAGCTCCAGGCTCATAATCTGCAGTTCCCAAGTCCGAGACTCAATTGTGGTAGTTTCGAGTCTGAGCTCTAGGATCATAATCTGCAGTTCCCAAGGCCGAGTCTCAATTGTGGTAGCTTCGAGATTGAGCTCCAGGCTCATAATCTGCAGTTCCCAAGTCCAAATCTCAATTGTGGTATTTTCGAGATTGAGCTCCAGGCTCATAATCTGCAGCTCCCAAGTCCGAGACTCAATTGTGGTAGCTTCGAGTTTCAGCTCTAGGATCATAATCTGCAGTTCCCAAGTCCGAGTCTCAATTGTGGCAGCTTCGAGATTGAGCTCCAGGCTCATAATCTGCAGCTCCCAAGTCCGAGACTCAATTGTGGTAGCTTCGAGTTTGAGCTCTAGGATCATAATCTGCAGTTCCCAAGGCCGAGTCTCAATTGTGGTAGCTTCGAGATTGAGCTCCAGGCTCATAATCTGCAGTTCCCAAGTCCGAGTCTCAATTGTGGCAGCTTCGAGATTGAGCTCCAGGCTCATAATCTGCAGTTCCCAAGTTCGAGTCTCAATTGTGGTAGCTTCGAGATTGAGCTCCAGGCTCATAATCTGCAGTTCCCAAGTCCGAGACTCAATTGTGGTAGCTTCGAGTTTGAGCTCTAGGATCATAATCTGCAGTTCCCAAGGCCGAGTCTCAATTGTGGTAGCTTCGAGATTGAGCTCCAGGCTCATAATCTGCAGTTCCCAAGTCCAAGTCTCAATTGTGGTAGCTTCGAGATTGAGCTCCAGGCTCATAATCTGCAGTTCCCAAGTCCGAGACTCAATTGTGGTAGCTTCGAGTTTGAGCTCTAGGATCATAATCTGCAGTTCCCAAGGCCGAGTCTCAATTGTGGTAGCTTCGAGATTGAGCTCCAGGCTCATAATCTGCAGTTCCCAAGTCCGAGTCTCAATTGTGGCAGTTTCGAGATTGAGCTCCAGGCTCATAATCTGCAGTTCCCAAGTCCGAGACTCAATTGTGGTAGCTTCGAGTTTGAGCTCTAGGATCATAATCTGCAGTTCCCAAGGCCGAGTCTCAATTGTGGCAGCTTCGAGATTGAGCTCCAGGCTCATAATCTGCAATTCCCAGGTTCGAATCTCAATTGTGGTAGCTTCGAGTCTGAGCTCTAGGATCATAATCTGCAGTTCCCAAGGCCGAGTCTCAATTGTGGTAGCTTCGAGATTGAGCTCCAGGCTCATAATCTGCAGTTCCCAAGTCCAAGTCTCAATTGTGGTAGCTTCGAGATTGAGCTCCAGGCTCATAATCTGCAGTTCCCAAGTCCGAGACTCAATTGTGGTAGCTTCGAGTTTTAGCTCTAGGATCATAATCTGCAGTTCCCAAGTTCGAGTCTCAATTGTGGTAGCTTCGAGATTGAGCTCCTGGCTCATAATGTGCAGCTCCCAAGTCCGAGACTCAATTGTGGTAGCTTCGAGTTTGAGCTCTAGGATCATATTCTGCAGTTCCCAAGGCCGAGTCTCAACTGTGGTAGCTTCGAGATTGAGCTCCAGGCTCATAATCTGCAGTTCCCAAGTTCGAGTCTCAATTGTTCTAGCTTCGAGATTGAGCTCCAGGCTCATAATCTGCAGCTCCCAAGTCCGAGACTCAATTGTGGTAGCTTCGAGTTTCAGCTCTAGGATCATAATCTGCAGTTCCCAAGTCCAAGTCTCAATTGTGGTAGCTTCGAGATTGAGCTCCAGGCTCATAATCTGCAGTTCCCAAGTCCGAGACTCAATTGTGGTAGCTTCGAGTTTGAGCTCTAGGATCATAATCTGCAGTTCCCAGGGCCGAGTCTCAATTGTGGTAGCTTCGAGATTGAGCTCCAGGCTCATAATCTGCAGTTCCCAAGTCCGAGTCTCAATTGTGGCAGCTTCGAGATTGAGCTCCAGGCTCATAATCTGCAGTTCCCAAGTCCGAGACTCAATTGTGGTAGCTTCGAGTTTGAGCTCTAGGATCATAATCTGCAGTTCCCAAGGCCGAGTCTCAATTGTGGTAGCTTCGAGATTGAGCTCCAGGCTCATAATCTGCAGTTCCCAAGTCCGAGTCTCAATAGTGGCAGCTTCGAGATTGAGCTCCAGGCTCATAATCTGCAGTTCCCAAGTTCGAGTCTCAATTGTGGTAGCTTTAAGATTGAGCTCCAGGCTCATAATCTGCAGTTCCCAAGTCCGAGTCTCAATTGTGGCAGCTTCGAGATTGAGCTCCAGGCTCATAATCTGCAGTTCCCAAGTTCGAGTCTCAATTGTGGTAGCTTCGAGATTGAGCTCCAGGCTCATAATATGCAGCTCCCAAGTCCGAGACTCAATTGTGGTAGCTTCGAGTTTGAGCTCTAGGATCATAATCTGCAGTTCCCAAGGCCGAGTCTCAATTGTGGTAGCTTCGAGATTGAGCTCCAGGCTCATAATCTGCAGTTCCCAAGTTCGAGTCTCAATTGTGGTTGCTTCGAGATTGAGCTCCAGGCTCATAATCTGCAGCTCCCAAGTCCGAGACTCAATTGTGGTAGCTTCGAGTTTGAGCTCTAGGATCATAATCTGCAGTTCCCAAGTCCAAGTCTCAATTGTGGTAGCTTCGAGATTGAGCTCCAGGCTCATAATCTGCAGTTCCCCAGTCCAAGTCTCAATTGTGGTAGCTTCGAGATTGAGCTCCAGGCTCATAATCGGCAGTTCCCAAGTCCGAGACTCAATTGTGGTAGCTTCGAGATTGAGCTCCAGGCTCATAATCTGCAGTTCCCAAGTCCGAGTCTCAATTGTGGCAGCTTCGAGATTGAGCTCCAGGCTCATAATCTGCATTTCCCAAGTTCGAGTCTCAATTGTGGTAGCTTCGAGATTGAGCTCCAGGCTCATAATCTGCAGTTCCCAAGTTCGAGTCTCAATTGTGGTAGCTTCGAGATTGAGCTCCAGGCTCATAATCTGCAGTTCCCAAGTCCGAGACTCAATTGTGGTAGCTTCGAGATTGAGCTCTAGGATCATAATCTGCAGTTCCCAAGGCCGAGTCTCAATTGTGGTAGCTTCGAGATTGAGCTCCAGGCTCATAATCTGCGTTCCCAAGTCCGAGTCTCAATTGTGGTAGCTTCGAGATTGAGCTCCAGGCTCATAATCTGCAGTTCCCAAGTCCGAGTCTCAATTGTGGCAGCTTCGAGATTGAGCTCCAGGCTCATAATCTGCAGTTCCCAAGTTCGAGTATTCAATTGTGGTAGCTTCGAGATTGAGCTCCAGGCTCATAATCTGCAGCTCCCAAGTCCGAGACTCAATTGTGGTAGCTTCGAGATTGAGCTCTACGATCATAATCTGCAGTTCCCAAGTCCGAGTCTCAATTGTGGTAGCTTCGAGATTGAGCTCCAGGCTCATAATCTGCAGTTCCCAAGTCCGAGTCTCAATTGTGGCAGCTTCGAGATTGAGCTCCAGGCTCATAATCTGCAGTTCCCAAGTTCGAGTCTCAATTGTGGTAGCTTCGAGATTGAGCTCCAGGCTCATAATCTGCAGTTCCCAAGTTCGAGTCTCAATTGTGGTAGCTTCGAGATTGAGCTCCAGGCTCATAATCTGCAGTTCCCAAGTCCGAGTCTCAATTGTGGTAGCTTCGAGATTGAGCTCCAGGCTCATAATCTGCAGTTCCCAAGGCCGAGTCTCAATTGTGGTAGCTTCGACATTGAGCTCCAGGCTCATAATCTGCAGTTCCCAAGTCCGAGTCTCAATTGTGGTAGCTTCGAGATTGAGCTCCAGGCTCATAATCTGCAGTTCCCAAGTTCGAGTCTCAATTGTGGAAGCTTCGAGATTGAGCTCCAGGCTCATAATCTGCAGCTCCCAAGTCCGAGACTCAATTGTGGTAGCTTCGAGATTGAGCTCTAGGATCATAATCTGCAGTTCCCAAGTCCGAGTCTCAATTGTGGTAGCTTCGAGATTGAGCTCCAGGCTCATAATCTGCAGTTCCCAAGTCCGAGTCTCAATTGTGGCAGCTTCGAGATTGAGCTCCAGGCTCATAATCTGCAGTTCCCAAGTTCGAGTCTCAATTGTGGTAGCTTCGA
The DNA here is from genome assembly GCA_038380435.1 of Ryuthela nishihirai. NCBI lineage: Eukaryota > Metazoa > Arthropoda > Arachnida > Araneae > Heptathelidae > Ryuthela > Ryuthela nishihirai. The sequence goes on from JAWZYU010000471.1 coordinate 90,268, forward strand.
GATTGAGCTCCAGGCTCATAATCAGCAGTTCCCAAGTCCGAGACTCAATTGTGGTAGCTTGGAGTTTGAGCTCTAGGATCATAATCTGCAGTCCCCAAGGCCGAGTCTCAATTGTGGTAGCTTCGAGATTGAGCTCCAGGCTCATAATCTGCAGTTCCCAAGTTCGAGTCTCAATTGTGGTAGCTTCGAGATTGAGCTCCAGGCTCATAATCAGCAGTTCCCAAGTCCGAGACTCAATTGTGGTAGCTTGGAGTTTGAGCTCCAGGCTCATAATCTGCAGTTCCCAAGTCCGAGTCTCAATTGTGGTAGCTTAGAGTTTGAGCTCCAGGCTCATAATCTGCAGTTCCCAAGTCCAAGTCTCAATTGTGGCAGCTTCGAGATTGAGCTCCAGGCTCATAATCTGCAGTTCCCATGTTCGAGTCTCAATTGTGGTAGCTTCGAGATTGAGCTCCAGGCTCATAATCTGCAGTTCCCAAGTTCGAGTCTCAATTGTGGTAGCTTCGAGTTTGAGCTCTAAGATCATAATCTGCAGTTCCCAAGTCCAAGTCTCAATTGTGGTAGCTTCGAGATTGAGCTCCAGGCTCATAATCTGCAGTTCACAAGTCCGAGTCTCAATTGTGGCAGCTTCGAGATTGAGCTCCAGGCTCATAATCTGCAGTTCCCAAGTTCGAGTCTCAATTGTGGTAGCTTCGAGATTGAGCTCCAGGCTCATAATCTGCAGTTCCCAAGTTCGAGTCTCAATTGTGGTAGCTTCGAGTTTGAGCTCTAGGATCATAATCTGCAGTTCCCAAGTCCGAGTCTCAATTGTGGTAGCTTCGAGATTGAGCTCCAGGCTCATAATCTGCAGTTCCCAAGTCCGAGTCTCAATTCTGGCAGCTTCGAGATTGAGCTCCAGGCTCATAATCTGCAGTTCCCAAGTTCGAGTCTCAATTGTGGTAGCTTCGAGATTGAGCTCCAGGCTCATAATCTGCAGTTCCCAAGAAAGAGACTCAATTGTGGTAGCTTCGAGTTTGAGCTCTAGGATCATAATCTGCAGTTCCCAAGGCCGAGTCTCAATTGTGGTAGCTTCGAGATTGAGCTCCAGGCTCATAATCTTCAGTTCCCAAGGCCGAGTCTCAATTGTGGCAGCTTCGAGATTGAGCTCCAGGCTCATAATTTGCAGTTCCCAAGTTCGAGTCTCAATTGTGGTAGCTTCGAGATTGAGCTCCAGGCTCATAATCTGCAGTTCCCAAGTTCGAGTCTCAATTGTGGTAGCTTCGAGTTTGAGCTCTAGGATCATAATCTGCAGTACCCAAGTCCGAGTCTCAATTGTGGTAGCTTCGAGATTGAGCTCCAGGCTCATAATCTGCAGTTCCCAAGTCCGAGTCTCAATTGTGGCAGCTTCGAGATTGAGCTTCAGGCTCATAATCTGCAGTTCCCAAGTTCGAGTCTCAATTGTGGTAGCTTCGAGATTGAGCTTCAGGCTCATAATCTGCAGTTCCCAAGTCCGAGACTCAATTGTGGTAGCTTCGAGTTTCAGCTCTAGGATCATAATCTGCAGTTCCCAAGGCCGAGTCTCAATTGTGGTAGCTTCGAGATTGAGCTCCAGGCTCATAATCTGCAGTTCCCAAGTCCGAGTCTCAATTGTGGCAGCTTCGAGATTGAGCTCCAGGCTCATAATCTGCAGTTCCCAAGTTCGAGTCTCAATTGTGGTAGCTTCGAGATTGAGCTCCAGGCTCATAATCTGCAGTTCCCAAGTCCGAGACTCAATTGTGGTAGCTTCGAGTTTGAGCTCTAGGATCATAATCTGCAGTTCCCAAGGCGAGTCTCAATTGTGGTAGCTTCGAGATTGAGCTCCAGGCTCATAATCTGCAGTTCCCAAGTTCGAGTCTCAATTGTGGTAGCTTCGAGTTTGAGCTCTAGGATCATAATCTGCAGTTCCCAAGTCCGAGTCTCAATTGTGGTAACTTCGAGATTGAGCTCCAGGCTCATAATCTGCAGTTCCCAAGTCCGAGTCTCAATTGTGGCAGCTTCGAGATTGAGCTCCAGGCTCATAATCTGCAGTTCCCAAGTTCGAGTCTCAATTGTGGTAGCTTCGAGATTGAGCTCCAGGCTCATAATCTGCAGTTCCCAAGTTCGAGTCTCAATTGTGGTAGCTTCGAGTTTGAGCTCTAGGATCATAATCTGCAGTTCCCAAGTCCGAGTGTCAATTGTGGCAGCTTCGAGATTGAGCTCCAGGCTCATAATCTGCAGTTCCCAAGTTCGAGTGTCAATTGTGGTAGCTTCGAGATTGAGCTCCAGGCTCATAATCTGCAGCTCCCAAGTCCGAGACTCAATTGTGGTAGCTTCGAGTTTGAGCTCTAGGATCATAATCTGCAGTTCCCAAGGCCGAGTCTCAATTGTGGTAGCTTCGAGATTGAGCTCCAGGCTCATAATCTGCAGTTCCCAAGTTCGATTCTCAATTGTGGTAGCTTCGAGATTGAGCTCCAGGCTCATAATCTGCAGTTCCCAAGTTCGAGTCTCAATTGTGGTAGCTTCGAGATTGAGCTCCAGGCTCATAATCTGCAGCTCCCAAGTCCGAGACTCAATTGTGGTAGCTTCGAGTTTTAGCTCTAGGATCATAATCTGCAGTTCCCAAGTTCGAGTCTCAATTGTGGTAGCTTCGAGATTGAGCTCCTGGCTCATAATGTGCAGCTCCCAAGTCCGAGACTCAATTGTGGTAGCTTCGAGTTTGAGCTCTAGGATCATATTCTGCAGTTCCCAAGGCCGAGTCTCAACTGTGGTAGCTTCGAGATTGAGCTCCAGGCTCATAATCTGCAGTTCCCAAGTTCGAGTCTCAATTGTTCTAGCTTCGAGATTGAGCTCCAGGCTCATAATCTGCAGCTCCCAAGTCCGAGACTCAATTGTGGTAGCTTCGAGTTTCAGCTCTAGGATCATAATCTGCAGTTCCCAAGTCCAAGTCTCAATTGTGGTAGCTTCGAGATTGAGCTCCAGGCTCATAATCTGCAGTTCCCAAGTCCGAGACTCAATTGTGGTAGCTTCGAGTTTGAGCTCTAGGATCATAATCTGCAGTTCCCAGGGCCGAGTCTCAATTGTGGTAGCTTCGAGATTGAGCTCCAGGCTCATAATCTGCAGTTCCCAAGTCCGAGTCTCAATTGTGGCAGCTTCGAGATTGAGCTCCAGGCTCATAATCTGCAGTTCCCAAGTCCGAGACTCAATTGTGGTAGCTTCGAGTTTGAGCTCTAGGATCATAATCTGCAGTTCCCAAGGCCGAGTCTCAATTGTGGTAGCTTCGAGATTGAGCTCCAGGCTCATAATCTGCAGTTCCCAAGTCCGAGTCTCAATAGTGGCAGCTTCGAGATTGAGCTCCAGGCTCATAATCTGCAGTTCCCAAGTTCGAGTCTCAATTGTGGTAGCTTTAAGATTGAGCTCCAGGCTCATAATCTGCAGTTCCCAAGTCCGAGTCTCAATTGTGGCAGCTTCGAGATTGAGCTCCAGGCTCATAATCTGCAGTTCCCAAGTTCGAGTCTCAATTGTGGTAGCTTCGAGATTGAGCTCCAGGCTCATAATATGCAGCTCCCAAGTCCGAGACTCAATTGTGGTAGCTTCGAGTTTGAGCTCTAGGATCATAATCTGCAGTTCCCAAGGCCGAGTCTCAATTGTGGTAGCTTCGAGATTGAGCTCCAGGCTCATAATCTGCAGTTCCCAAGTTCGAGTCTCAATTGTGGTTGCTTCGAGATTGAGCTCCAGGCTCATAATCTGCAGCTCCCAAGTCCGAGACTCAATTGTGGTAGCTTCGAGTTTGAGCTCTAGGATCATAATCTGCAGTTCCCAAGTCCAAGTCTCAATTGTGGTAGCTTCGAGATTGAGCTCCAGGCTCATAATCTGCAGTTCCCCAGTCCAAGTCTCAATTGTGGTAGCTTCGAGATTGAGCTCCAGGCTCATAATCGGCAGTTCCCAAGTCCGAGACTCAATTGTGGTAGCTTCGAGATTGAGCTCCAGGCTCATAATCTGCAGTTCCCAAGTCCGAGTCTCAATTGTGGCAGCTTCGAGATTGAGCTCCAGGCTCATAATCTGCATTTCCCAAGTTCGAGTCTCAATTGTGGTAGCTTCGAGATTGAGCTCCAGGCTCATAATCTGCAGTTCCCAAGTTCGAGTCTCAATTGTGGTAGCTTCGAGATTGAGCTCCAGGCTCATAATCTGCAGTTCCCAAGTCCGAGACTCAATTGTGGTAGCTTCGAGATTGAGCTCTAGGATCATAATCTGCAGTTCCCAAGGCCGAGTCTCAATTGTGGTAGCTTCGAGATTGAGCTCCAGGCTCATAATCTGCGTTCCCAAGTCCGAGTCTCAATTGTGGTAGCTTCGAGATTGAGCTCCAGGCTCATAATCTGCAGTTCCCAAGTCCGAGTCTCAATTGTGGCAGCTTCGAGATTGAGCTCCAGGCTCATAATCTGCAGTTCCCAAGTTCGAGTATTCAATTGTGGTAGCTTCGAGATTGAGCTCCAGGCTCATAATCTGCAGCTCCCAAGTCCGAGACTCAATTGTGGTAGCTTCGAGATTGAGCTCTACGATCATAATCTGCAGTTCCCAAGTCCGAGTCTCAATTGTGGTAGCTTCGAGATTGAGCTCCAGGCTCATAATCTGCAGTTCCCAAGTCCGAGTCTCAATTGTGGCAGCTTCGAGATTGAGCTCCAGGCTCATAATCTGCAGTTCCCAAGTTCGAGTCTCAATTGTGGTAGCTTCGAGATTGAGCTCCAGGCTCATAATCTGCAGTTCCCAAGTTCGAGTCTCAATTGTGGTAGCTTCGAGATTGAGCTCCAGGCTCATAATCTGCAGTTCCCAAGTCCGAGTCTCAATTGTGGTAGCTTCGAGATTGAGCTCCAGGCTCATAATCTGCAGTTCCCAAGGCCGAGTCTCAATTGTGGTAGCTTCGACATTGAGCTCCAGGCTCATAATCTGCAGTTCCCAAGTCCGAGTCTCAATTGTGGTAGCTTCGAGATTGAGCTCCAGGCTCATAATCTGCAGTTCCCAAGTTCGAGTCTCAATTGTGGAAGCTTCGAGATTGAGCTCCAGGCTCATAATCTGCAGCTCCCAAGTCCGAGACTCAATTGTGGTAGCTTCGAGATTGAGCTCTAGGATCATAATCTGCAGTTCCCAAGTCCGAGTCTCAATTGTGGTAGCTTCGAGATTGAGCTCCAGGCTCATAATCTGCAGTTCCCAAGTCCGAGTCTCAATTGTGGCAGCTTCGAGATTGAGCTCCAGGCTCATAATCTGCAGTTCCCAAGTTCGAGTCTCAATTGTGGTAGCTTCGAGATTGAGCTCCAGGCTCATAATCAGCAGTTCCCAAGTCCGAGACTCAATTGTGGTAGCTTGGAGTTTGAGCTCTAGGATCATAATCTGCAGTCCCCAAGGCCGAGTCTCAATTGTGGTAGCTTCGAGATTGAGCTCCAGGCTCATAATCTGCAGTTCCCAAGTTCGAGTCTCAATTGTGGTAGCTTCGAGATTGAGCTCCAGGCTCATAATCAGCAGTTCCCAAGTCCGAGACTCAATTGTGGTAGCTTGGAGTTTGAGCTCCAGGCTCATAATCTGCAGTTCCCAAGTCCGAGTCTCAATTGTGGTAGCTTAGAGTTTGAGCTCCAGGCTCATAATCTGCAGTTCCCAAGTCCAAGTCTCAATTGTGGCAGCTTCGAGATTGAGCTCCAGGCTCATAATCTGCAGTTCCCATGTTCGAGTCTCAATTGTGGTAGCTTCGAGATTGAGCTCCAGGCTCATAATCTGCAGTTCCCAAGTTCGAGTCTCAATTGTGGTAGCTTCGAGTTTGAGCTCTAAGATCATAATCTGCAGTTCCCAAGTCCAAGTCTCAATTGTGGTAGCTTCGAGATTGAGCTCCAGGCTCATAATCTGCAGTTCACAAGTCCGAGTCTCAATTGTGGCAGCTTCGAGATTGAGCTCCAGGCTCATAATCTGCAGTTCCCAAGTTCGAGTCTCAATTGTGGTAGCTTCGAGATTGAGCTCCAGGCTCATAATCTGCAGTTCCCAAGTTCGAGTCTCAATTGTGGTAGCTTCGAGTTTGAGCTCTAGGATCATAATCTGCAGTTCCCAAGTCCGAGTCTCAATTGTGGTAGCTTCGAGATTGAGCTCCAGGCTCATAATCTGCAGTTCCCAAGTCCGAGTCTCAATTCTGGCAGCTTCGAGATTGAGCTCCAGGCTCATAATCTGCAGTTCCCAAGTTCGAGTCTCAATTGTGGTAGCTTCGAGATTGAGCTCCAGGCTCATAATCAGCAGTTCCCAAGTCCGAGACTCAATTGTGGTAGCTTGGAGTTTGAGCTCTAGGATCATAATCTGCAGTCCCCAAGGCCGAGTCTCAATTGTGGTAGCTTCGAGATTGAGCTCCAGGCTCATAATCTGCAGTTCCCAAGTTCGAGTCTCAATTGTGGTAGCTTCGAGATTGAGCTCCAGGCTCATAATCAGCAGTTCCCAAGTCCGAGACTCAATTGTGGTAGCTTGGAGTTTGAGCTCCAGGCTCATAATCTGCAGTTCCCAAGTCCGAGTCTCAATTGTGGTAGCTTAGAGTTTGAGCTCCAGGCTCATAATCTGCAGTTCCCAAGTCCAAGTCTCAATTGTGGCAGCTTCGAGATTGAGCTCCAGGCTCATAATCTGCAGTTCCCATGTTCGAGTCTCAATTGTGGTAGCTTCGAGATTGAGCTCCAGGCTCATAATCTGCAGTTCCCAAGTTCGAGTCTCAATTGTGGTAGCTTCGAGTTTGAGCTCTAAGATCATAATCTGCAGTTCCCAAGTCCAAGTCTCAATTGTGGTAGCTTCGAGATTGAGCTCCAGGCTCATAATCTGCAGTTCACAAGTCCGAGTCTCAATTGTGGCAGCTTCGAGATTGAGCTCCAGGCTCATAATCTGCAGTTCCCAAGTTCGAGTCTCAATTGTGGTAGCTTCGAGATTGAGCTCCAGGCTCATAATCTGCAGTTCCCAAGTTCGAGTCTCAATTGTGGTAGCTTCGAGTTTGAGCTCTAGGATCATAATCTGCAGTTCCCAAGTCCGAGTCTCAATTGTGGTAGCTTCGAGATTGAGCTCCAGGCTCATAATCTGCAGTTCCCAAGTCCGAGTCTCAATTCTGGCAGCTTCGAGATTGAGCTCCAGGCTCATAATCTGCAGTTCCCAAGTTCGAGTCTCAATTGTGGTAGCTTCGAGATTGAGCTCCAGGCTCATAATCTGCAGTTCCCAAGAAAGAGACTCAATTGTGGTAGCTTCGAGTTTGAGCTCTAGGATCATAATCTGCAGTTCCCAAGGCCGAGTCTCAATTGTGGTAGCTTCGAGATTGAGCTCCAGGCTCATAATCTTCAGTTCCCAAGGCCGAGTCTCAATTGTGGCAGCTTCGAGATTGAGCTCCAGGCTCATAATTTGCAGTTCCCAAGTTCGAGTCTCAATTGTGGTAGCTTCGAGATTGAGCTCCAGGCTCATAATCTGCAGTTCCCAAGTTCGAGTCTCAATTGTGGTAGCTTCGAGTTTGAGCTCTAGGATCATAATCTGCAGTACCCAAGTCCGAGTCTCAATTGTGGTAGCTTCGAGATTGAGCTCCAGGCTCATAATCTGCAGTTCCCAAGTCCGAGTCTCAATTGTGGCAGCTTCGAGATTGAGCTTCAGGCTCATAATCTGCAGTTCCCAAGTTCGAGTCTCAATTGTGGTAGCTTCGAGATTGAGCTTCAGGCTCATAATCTGCAGTTCCCAAGTCCGAGACTCAATTGTGGTAGCTTCGAGTTTCAGCTCTAGGATCATAATCTGCAGTTCCCAAGGCCGAGTCTCAATTGTGGTAGCTTCGAGATTGAGCTCCAGGCTCATAATCTGCAGTTCCCAAGTCCGAGTCTCAATTGTGGCAGCTTCGAGATTGAGCTCCAGGCTCATAATCTGCAGTTCCCAAGTTCGAGTCTCAATTGTGGTAGCTTCGAGATTGAGCTCCAGGCTCATAATCTGCAGTTCCCAAGTCCGAGACTCAATTGTGGTAGCTTCGAGTTTGAGCTCTAGGATCATAATCTGCAGTTCCCAAGGCGAGTCTCAATTGTGGTAGCTTCGAGATTGAGCTCCAGGCTCATAATCTGCAGTTCCCAAGTTCGAGTCTCAATTGTGGTAGCTTCGAGTTTGAGCTCTAGGATCATAATCTGCAGTTCCCAAGTCCGAGTCTCAATTGTGGTAACTTCGAGATTGAGCTCCAGGCTCATAATCTGCAGTTCCCAAGTCCGAGTCTCAATTGTGGCAGCTTCGAGATTGAGCTCCAGGCTCATAATCTGCAGTTCCCAAGTTCGAGTCTCAATTGTGGTAGCTTCGAGATTGAGCTCCAGGCTCATAATCTGCAGTTCCCAAGTTCGAGTCTCAATTGTGGTAGCTTCGAGTTTGAGCTCTAGGATCATAATCTGCAGTTCCCAAGTCCGAGTGTCAATTGTGGCAGCTTCGAGATTGAGCTCCAGGCTCATAATCTGCAGTTCCCAAGTTCGAGTGTCAATTGTGGTAGCTTCGAGATTGAGCTCCAGGCTCATAATCTGCAGCTCCCAAGTCCGAGACTCAATTGTGGTAGCTTCGAGTTTGAGCTCTAGGATCATAATCTGCAGTTCCCAAGGCCGAGTCTCAATTGTGGTAGCTTCGAGATTGAGCTCCAGGCTCATAATCTGCAGTTCCCAAGTTCGATTCTCAATTGTGGTAGCTTCGAGATTGAGCTCCAGGCTCATAATCTGCAGTTCCCAAGTTCGAGTCTCAATTGTGGTAGCTTCGAGATTGAGCTCCAGGCTCATAATCTGCAGCTCCCAAGTCCGAGACTCAATTGTGGTAGCTTCGAGTTTGAGCTCTAGGATCATAATCTGCAGTTCCCAAGGCCGAGTCTCAATTGTGGTAGCTTCGAGATTGAACTCCAGGCTCATAATCTGCAGTTCCCAAGTCCGAGACTCAATTGTGGTAGCTTCGAGTTTGAGCTCTAGGATCATAATCTGCAGTTCCCAAGGCCGAGTCTCAATTGTGGTAGCTTCCAGATTGAGCTCCAGGCTCATAATCTGCAGTTCCCAAGTCCAAGTCTCAATTGTGGTAGCTTCGAGATTGAGCTCCAGGCTCATAATCTGCAGTTCTCATGGCCGAGTCTCAATTGTGGTAGCTTTGAGATTGAGCTCCAGGCTCATAATCTGCAGTTCCCAAGTTCGAGTCTCAATTGTGGTAGCTTCGAGATTGAGCTCCAGGCTCATAATCTGCAGTTCCCAAGTCCGAGACTCAATTGTCGTAGCTTCGAGTTTGAGCTCTAGGATCATAATCTGCAGTTCCCAAGGCCGAGTCTCAATTGTGGTAGCTTCGAGATTGAGCTCCAGGCTCATAATCTGCAGTTCCCAAGTCCAAGTCTCAATTGTGGTAGCTTCGAGATTGAGCTCCAGGCTCATAATCTGCAGTTCCCAAGTACGAGACTCAATTGTGGTAGCTTCGAGTTTGAGCTCTAGGATCATAATCTGCAGTTCCCAAGGCCGAGTCTCAATTGTGGTAGCTTCGAGATTGAGCTCCAGGCTCAAAATCTGCAGTTCCCAAGTCCGAGTCTCAATTGTGGCAGCTTCGAGATTGAGCTCCAGGCTCATAATCTGCAGTTCCCAAGTTCGAGTCTCAATTGTGGTAGCTTCGAGATTGAGCTCCAGGCTCATAATCTGCAGTTCCCAAGTCCGAGACTCAATTGTGGTAGCTTCGAGTTTGAGCTCTAGGATCATAATCTGCAGTTCCCAAGGCCGAGTCTCAATTGTGGTAGCTTCGAGATTGAGCTCCAGGCTCATAATCTGCAGTTCCCAAGTCCAAGTCTCAATTGTGGTAGCTTCGAGATTGAGCTCCAGGCTCATAATCTGCAGTTCCCAAGTTCGAGTCTCAATTGTGGTAGCTTCGAGATTGAGCTCCAGGCTCATAATCTGCAGTTCCCAAGTCCGAGACTCAATTGTGGTAGCTTCGAGTTTGAGCTATAGGATCATAATCTGCAGTTCCCAAGTCCGAGTCTCAATTGTGGTAGCTTAGAGTTTGAGCTCCAGGCTCATAATCTGCAGTTCCCAAGTCCAAGTCTCAATTGTGGCAGCTTCGAGATTGAGCTCCAGGCTCATAATCTGCAGTTCCCAAGTTCGAGTCTCAATTGTGGTAGCTTCGAGATTGAGCTCCAGGCTCATAATCTGCAGTTCCCAAGTTCCAGTCTCAATTGTGGTAGCTTCGAGTTTGAGCTCTAAGATCATAATCTGCAGTTCCCAAGTCCAAGTCTCAATTGTGGTAGCTTCGAGATTGAGCTCCAGGCTCATAATCTGCAGTTCACAAGTCCGAGTCTCAATTGTGGCAGCTTCGAGATTGAGCTCCAGGCTCATAATCTGCAGTTCCCAAGTTCGAGTCTCAATTGTGGTAGCTTCGAGATTGAGCTCCAGGCTCATAATCTGCAGTTCCCAAGTTCGAGTCTCAATTGTGGTAGCTTCGAGTTTGAGCTCTAGGATCATAATCTGCAGTTCCCAAGTCCGAGTCTCAATTGTGGTAGCTTCGAGATTGAGCTCCAGGCTCATAATCTGCAGTTCTCAAGTCCGAGTCTCAATTCTGGCAGCTTCGAGATTGAGCTCCAGGCTCATAATCTGCAGTTCCCAAGTTCGAGTCTCAATTGTGGTAGCTTCGAGATTGAGCTCCAGGCTCATAATCTGCAGTTCCCAAGAAAGAGACTCAATTGTGGTAGCTTCGAGTTTGAGCTCTAGGATCATAATCTGCAGTTCCCAAGGCCGAGTCTCAATTGTGGTAGCTTCGAGATTGAGCTCCAGGCTCATAATCTTCAGTTCCCAAGTCCGAGTCTCAATTGTGGTAGCTTCGAGATTGAGCTCCAGGCTCATAATCTGCAGTTCCCAAGTCCGAGTCTCAATTGTGGCAGCTTCGAGATTGAGCTTCAGGCTCATAATCTGCAGTTCCCAAGTTCGAGTCTCAATTGTGGTAGCTTCGAGATTGAGCTTCAGGCTCATAATCTGCAGTTCCCAAGTCCGAGACTCAATTGTGGTAGCTTCGAGTTTCAGCTCTAGGATCATAATCTGCAGTTCCCAAGGCCGAGTCTCAATTGTGGTAGCTTCGAGATTGAGCTCCAGGCTCATAATCTGCAGTTCCCAAGTCCGAGTCTCAATTGTGGCAGCTTCGAGATTGAGCTCCAGGCTCATAATCTGCAGTTCCCAAGTCCAAGTCTCAATTGTGGCAGCTTCGAGATTGAGCTCCAGGCTCATAATCTGCAGTTCCCATGTTCGAGTCTCAATTGTGGTAGCTTCGAGATTGAGCTCCAGGCTCATAATCTGCAGTTCCCAAGTTCGAGTCTCAATTGTGGTAGCTTCGAGTTTGAGCTCTAAGATCATAATCTGCAGTTCCCAAGTCCAAGTCTCAATTGTGGTAGCTTCGAGATTGAGCTCCAGGCTCATAATCTGCAGTTCACAAGTCCGAGTCTCAATTGTGGCAGCTTCGAGATTGAGCTCCAGGCTCATAATCTGCAGTTCCCAAGTTCGAGTCTCAATTGTGGTAGCTTCGAGATTGAGCTCCAGGCTCATAATCTGCAGTTCCCAAGTTCGAGTCTCAATTGTGGTAGCTTCGAGTTTGAGCTCTAGGATCATAATCTGCAGTTCCCAAGTCCGAGTCTCAATTGTGGTAGCTTCGAGATTGAGCTCCAGGCTCATAATCTGCAGTTCCCAAGTCCGAGTCTCAATTCTGGCAGCTTCGAGATTGAGCTCCAGGCTCATAATCTGCAGTTCCCAAGTTCGAGTCTCAATTGTGGTAGCTTCGAGATTGAGCTCCAGGCTCATAATCAGCAGTTCCCAAGTCCGAGACTCAATTGTGGTAGCTTGGAGTTTGAGCTCTAGGATCATAATCTGCAGTCCCCAAGGCCGAGTCTCAATTGTGGTAGCTTCGAGATTGAGCTCCAGGCTCATAATCTGCAGTTCCCAAGTTCGAGTCTCAATTGTGGTAGCTTCGAGATTGAGCTCCAGGCTCATAATCAGCAGTTCCCAAGTCCGAGACTCAATTGTGGTAGCTTGGAGTTTGAGCTCCAGGCTCATAATCTGCAGTTCCCAAGTCCGAGTCTCAATTGTGGTAGCTTAGAGTTTGAGCTCCAGGCTCATAATCTGCAGTTCCCAAGTCCAAGTCTCAATTGTGGCAGCTTCGAGATTGAGCTCCAGGCTCATAATCTGCAGTTCCCATGTTCGAGTCTCAATTGTGGTAGCTTCGAGATTGAGCTCCAGGCTCATAATCTGCAGTTCCCAAGTTCGAGTCTCAATTGTGGTAGCTTCGAGTTTGAGCTCTAAGATCATAATCTGCAGTTCCCAAGTCCAAGTCTCAATTGTGGTAGCTTCGAGATTGAGCTCCAGGCTCATAATCTGCAGTTCACAAGTCCGAGTCTCAATTGTGGCAGCTTCGAGATTGAGCTCCAGGCTCATAATCTGCAGTTCCCAAGTTCGAGTCTCAATTGTGGTAGCTTCGAGATTGAGCTCCAGGCTCATAATCTGCAGTTCCCAAGTTCGAGTCTCAATTGTGGTAGCTTCGAGTTTGAGCTCTAGGATCATAATCTGCAGTTCCCAAGTCCGAGTCTCAATTGTGGTAGCTTCGAGATTGAGCTCCAGGCTCATAATCTGCAGTTCCCAAGTCCGAGTCTCAATTCTGGCAGCTTCGAGATTGAGCTCCAGGCTCATAATCTGCAGTTCCCAAGTTCGAGTCTCAATTGTGGTAGCTTCGAGATTGAGCTCCAGGCTCATAATCTGCAGTTCCCAAGAAAGAGACTCAATTGTGGTAGCTTCGAGTTTGAGCTCTAGGATCATAATCTGCAGTTCCCAAGGCCGAGTCTCAATTGTGGTAGCTTCGAGATTGAGCTCCAGGCTCATAATCTTCAGTTCCCAAGGCCGAGTCTCAATTGTGGCAGCTTCGAGATTGAGCTCCAGGCTCATAATTTGCAGTTCCCAAGTTCGAGTCTCAATTGTGGTAGCTTCGAGATTGAGCTCCAGGCTCATAATCTGCAGTTCCCAAGTTCGAGTCTCAATTGTGGTAGCTTCGAGTTTGAGCTCTAGGATCATAATCTGCAGTACCCAAGTCCGAGTCTCAATTGTGGTAGCTTCGAGATTGAGCTCCAGGCTCATAATCTGCAGTTCCCAAGTCCGAGTCTCAATTGTGGCAGCTTCGAGATTGAGCTTCAGGCTCATAATCTGCAGTTCCCAAGTTCGAGTCTCAATTGTGGTAGCTTCGAGATTGAGCTTCAGGCTCATAATCTGCAGTTCCCAAGTCCGAGACTCAATTGTGGTAGCTTCGAGTTTCAGCTCTAGGATCATAATCTGCAGTTCCCAAGGCCGAGTCTCAATTGTGGTAGCTTCGAGATTGAGCTCCAGGCTCATAATCTGCAGTTCCCAAGTCCGAGTCTCAATTGTGGCAGCTTCGAGATTGAGCTCCAGGCTCATAATCTGCAGTTCCCAAGTTCGAGTCTCAATTGTGGTAGCTTCGAGATTGAGCTCCAGGCTCATAATCTGCAGTTCCCAAGTCCGAGACTCAATTGTGGTAGCTTCGAGTTTGAGCTCTAGGATCATAATCTGCAGTTCCCAAGGCGAGTCTCAATTGTGGTAGCTTCGAGATTGAGCTCCAGGCTCATAATCTGCAGTTCCCAAGTTCGAGTCTCAATTGTGGTAGCTTCGAGTTTGAGCTCTAGGATCATAATCTGCAGTTCCCAAGTCCGAGTCTCAATTGTGGTAACTTCGAGATTGAGCTCCAGGCTCATAATCTGCAGTTCCCAAGTCCGAGTCTCAATTGTGGCAGCTTCGAGATTGAGCTCCAGGCTCATAATCTGCAGTTCCCAAGTTCGAGTCTCAATTGTGGTAGCTTCGAGATTGAGCTCCAGGCTCATAATCTGCAGTTCCGAAGTTCGAGTCTCAATTGTGGTAGCTTCGAGTTTGAGCTCTAGGATCATAATCTGCAGTTCCCAAGTCCGAGTGTCAATTGTGGCAGCTTCGAGATTGAGCTCCAGGCTCATAATCTGCAGTTCCCAAGTTCGAGTGTCAATTGTGGTAGCTTCGAGATTGAGCTCCAGGCTCATAATCTGCAGCTCCCAAGTCCGAGACTCAATTGTGGTAGCTTCGAGTTTGAGCTCTAGGATCATAATCTGCAGTTCCCAAGGCCGAGTCTCAATTGTGGTAGCTTCGAGATTGAGCTCCAGGCTCATAATCTGCAGTTCCCAAGTTCGATTCTCAATTGTGGTAGCTTCGAGATTGAGCTCCAGGCTCATAATCTGCAGTTCCCAAGTTCGAGTCTCAATTGTGGTAGCTTCGAGATTGAGCTCCAGGCTCATAATCTGCAGCTCCCAAGTCCGAGACTCAATTGTGGTAGCTTCGAGTTTGAGCTCTAGGATCATAATCTGCAGTTCCCAAGGCCGAGTCTCAATTGTGGTAGCTTCGAGATTGAACTCCAGGCTCATAATCTGCAGTTCCCAAGTCCGAGACTCAATTGTGGTAGCTTCGAGTTTGAGCTCTAGGATCATAATCTGCAGTTCCCAAGGCCGAGTCTCAATTGTGGTAGCTTCCAGATTGAGCTCCAGGCTCATAATCTGCAGTTCCCAAGTCCAAGTCTCAATTGTGGTAGCTTCGAGATTGAGCTCCAGGCTCATAATCTGCAGTTCTCATGGCCGAGTCTCAATTGTGGTAGCTTTGAGATTGAGCTCCAGGCTCATAATCTGCAGTTCCCAAGTTCGAGTCTCAATTGTGGTAGCTTCGAGATTGAGCTCCAGGCTCATAATCTGCAGTTCCCAAATCCGAGACTCAATTGTGGTAGCTTCGAGTTTGAGCTCTAGGATCATAATCTGCAGTTCCCAAGGCCGAGTCTCAATTGTGGTAGCTTCGAGATTGAGCTCCAGGCTCATAATCTGCAGTTCCCAAGTCCAAGTCTCAATTGTGGTAGCTTCGAGATTGAGCTCCAGGCTCATAATCTGCAGTTCCCAAGTACGAGACTCAATTGTGGTAGCTTCGAGTTTGAGCTCTAGGATCATAATCTGCAGTTCCCAAGGCCGAGTCTCAATTGTGGTAGCTTCGAGATTGAGCTCCAGGCTCAAAATCTGCAGTTCCCAAGTCCGAGTCTCAATTGTGGCAGCTTCGAGATTGAGCTCCAGGCTCATAATCTGCAGTTCCCAAGTTCGAGTCTCAATTGTGGTAGCTTCGAGATTGAGCTCCAGGCTCATAATCTGCAGTTCCCAAGTCCGAGACTCAATTGTGGTAGCTTCGAGTTTGAGCTCTAGGATCATAATCTGCAGTTCCCAAGGCCGAGTCTCAATTGTGGTAGCTTCGAGATTGAGCTCCAGGCTCATAATCTGCAGTTCCCAAGTCCAAGTCTCAATTGTGGTAGCTTCGAGATTGAGCTCCAGGCTCATAATCTGCAGTTCCCAAGTTCGAGTCTCAATTGTGGTAGCTTCGAGATTGAGCTCCAGGCTCATAATCTGCAGTTCCCAAGTCCGAGACTCAATTGTGGTAGCTTCGAGTTTGAGCTATAGGATCATAATCTGCAGTTCCCAAGTCCGAGTCTCAATTGTGGTAGCTTAGAGTTTGAGCTCCAGGCTCATAATCTGCAGTTCCCAAGTCCAAGTCTCAATTGTGGCAGCTTCGAGATTGAGCTCCAGGCTCATAATCTGCAGTTCCCAAGTTCGAGTCTCAATTGTGGTAGCTTCGAGATTGAGCTCCAGGCTCATAATCTGCAGTTCCCAAGTTCCAGTCTCAATTGTGGTAGCTTCGAGTTTGAGCTCTAAGATCATAATCTGCAGTTCCCAAGTCCAAGTCTCAATTGTGGTAGCTTCGAGATTGAGCTCCAGGCTCATAATCTGCAGTTCACAAGTCCGAGTCTCAATTGTGGCAGCTTCGAGATTGAGCTCCAGGCTCATAATCTGCAGTTCCCAAGTTCGAGTCTCAATTGTGGTAGCTTCGAGATTGAGCTCCAGGCTCATAATCTGCAGTTCCCAAGTTCGAGTCTCAATTGTGGTAGCTTCGAGTTTGAGCTCTAGGATCATAATCTGCAGTTCCCAAGTCCGAGTCTCAATTGTGGTAGCTTCGAGATTGAGCTCCAGGCTCATAATCTGCAGTTCTCAAGTCCGAGTCTCAATTCTGGCAGCTTCGAGATTGAGCTCCAGGCTCATAATCTGCAGTTCCCAAGTTCGAGTCTCAATTGTGGTAGCTTCGAGATTGAGCTCCAGGCTCATAATCTGCAGTTCCCAAGAAAGAGACTCAATTGTGGTAGCTTCGAGTTTGAGCTCTAGGATCATAATCTGCAGTTCCCAAGGCCGAGTCTCAATTGTGGTAGCTTCGAGATTGAGCTCCAGGCTCATAATCTTCAGTTCCCAAGTCCGAGTCTCAATTGTGGTAGCTTCGAGATTGAGCTCCAGGCTCATAATCTGCAGTTCCCAAGTCCGAGTCTCAATTGTGGCAGCTTCGAGATTGAGCTTCAGGCTCATAATCTGCAGTTCCCAAGTTCGAGTCTCAATTGTGGTAGCTTCGAGATTGAGCTTCAGGCTCATAATCTGCAGTTCCCAAGTCCGAGACTCAATTGTGGTAGCTTCGAGTTTCAGCTCTAGGATCATAATCTGCAGTTCCCAAGGCCGAGTCTCAATTGTGGTAGCTTCGAGATTGAGCTCCAGGCTCATAATCTGCAGTTCCCAAGTCCGAGTCTCAATTGTGGCAGCTTCGAGATTGAGCTCCAGGCTCATAATCTGCAGTTCCCAAGTTCGAGTCTCAATTGTGGTAGCTTCGAGATTGAGCTCCAGGCTCATAATCTGCAGTTCCCAAGTCCGAGACTCAATTGTGGTAGCTTCGAGTTTGAGCTCTAGGATCATAATCTGCAGTTCCCAAGGCGAGTCTCAATTGTGGTAGCTTCGAGATTGAGCTCCAGGCTCATAATCTGCAGTTCCCAAGTTCGAGTCTCAATTGTGGTAGCTTCGAGTTTGAGCTCTAGGATCATAATCTGCAGTTCCCAAGTCCGAGTCTCAATTGTGGTAACTTCGAGTTTGAGCTCCAGGCTCATAATCTGCAGTTCCCAAGTCCGAGTCTCAATTGTGGCAGCTTCGAGATTGAGCTCCAGGCTCATAATCTGCAGTTCCCAAGTTCGAGTCTCAATTGTGGTAGCTTCGAGATTGAGCTCCACGCTCATAATCTGCAGCTCCCAAGTCCGAGACTCAATTGTGGTAGCTTCGAGTTTGAGCTCTAGGATCATAATCTGCAGTTCCCAAGGCCGAGTCTCAATTGTGGTAGCTTCGAGATTGAGCTCCAGGCTCATAATCTGCAGTTCCCAAGTTCGAGTCTCAATTGTGGTAGCTTCGAGTTTGAGCTCTAGGATCATAATCTGCAGTTCCCAAGTCCGAGTGTCAATTGTGGCAGCTTCGAGATTGAGCTCCAGGCTCATAATCTGCAGTTCCCAAGTTCGAGTGTCAATTGTGGTAGCTTCGAGATTGAGCTCCAGGCTCATAATCTGCAGCTCCCAAGTCCGAGACTCAATTGTGGTAGCTTCGAGTTTGAGCTCTAGGATCATAATCTGCAGTTCCCAAGGCCGAGTCTCAATTGTGGTAGCTTCGAGATCGAGCTCCAGGCTCATAATCTGCAGTTCCCAAGTTCGATTCTCAATTGTGGTAGCTTCGAGATTGAGCTCCAGGCTCATAATCTGCAGTTCCCAAGTTCGAGTCTCAATTGTGGTAGCTTCGAGATTGAGCTCCAGGCTCATAATCTGCAGCTCCCAAGTCCGAGACTCAATTGTGGTAGCTTCGAGTTTGAGCTCTAGGATCATAATCTGCAGTTCCCAAGGCCGAGTCTCAATTGTGGTAGCTTCGAGATTGAACTCCAGGCTCATAATCTGCAGTTCCCAAGTCCGAGACTCAATTGTGGTAGCTTCGAGTTTGAGCTCTAGGATCATAATCTGCAGTTCCCAAGGCCGAGTCTCAATTGTGGTAGCTTCCAGATTGAGCTCCAGGCTCATAATCTGCAGTTCCCAAGTCCAAGTCTCAATTGTGGTAGCTTCGAGATTGAGCTCCAGGCTCATAATCTGCAGTTCTCAAGGCCGAGTCTCAATTGTGGTAGCTTCGAGATTGAGCTCCAGGCTCATAATCTGCAGTTCCCAAGTTCGAGTCTCAATTGTGGTAGCTTCGAGATTGAGCTCCAGGCTCATAATCTGCAGTTCCCAAGTCCGAGACTCAATTGTGGTAGCTTCGAGTTTGAGCTCTAGGATCATAATCTGCAGTTCCCAAGGCCGAGTCTCAATTGTGGTAGCTTCGAGATTGATCTCCAGGCTCATAATCTGCAGTTCCCAAGTCCAAGTCTCAATTGTGGTAGCTTCGAGATTGAGCTCCAGGCTCATAATCTGCAGTTCCCAAGTACGAGACTCAATTGTGGTAGCTTCGAGTTTGAGCTCTAGGATCATAATCTGCAGTTCCCAAGGCCGAGTCTCAATTGTGGTAGCTTCGAGATTGAGCTCCAGGCTCAAAATCTGCAGTTCCCAAGTCCGAGTCTCAATTGTGGCAGCTTCGAGATTGAGCTCCAGGCTCATAATCTGCAGTTCCCAAGTTCGAGTCTCAATTGTGGTAGCTTCGAGATTGAGCTCCAGGCTCATAATCTGCAGTTCCCAAGTCCGAGACTCAATTGTGGTAGCTTCGAGTTTGAGCTCTAGGATCATAATCTGCAGTTCCCAAGGCCGAGTCTCAATTGTGGTAGCTTCGAGATTGAGCTCCAGGCTCATAATCTGCAGTTCCCAAGTACAAGTCTCAATTGTGGTAGCTTCGAGATTGAGCTCCAGGCTCATAATCTGCAGTTCCCAAGTTCGAGTCTCAATTGTGGTAGCTTCGAGATTGAGCTCCAGGCTCATAATCTGCAGTTCCCAAGTCCGAGACTCAATTGTGGTAGCTTCGAGTTTGAGCTATAGGATCATAATCTGCAGTTCCCAAGGCCGAGTCTCAATTGTGGTAGCTTCGAGATTGAGCTCCAGGCTCATAATCTTCGGTTCCCAAGTTCGAGTCTCAATTGTGGTAGCTTCGAGATTGAGCTCCAGGCTCATAAACTGCAGCTCCCAAGTCCGAGACTCAATTGTGGTAGCTTCGAGTTTGAGCTCTAGGATCATAATCTGCAGTTCCCAAAGCCGAGTCTCAATTGTGGCGGCTTCGAGATTGAGCTCCAGGCTCATAATCTGCAGTTCCCAAGTTCGAGTCTCAATTGTGGTAGCTTCGAGATTGAGCTCCAGGCTCATAATCTGCAGCTCCCAAGTCCGAGACTCAATTGTGGTAGCTTCGAGTTTGAGCTCTAGGATCATAATCTGCAGTTCCCAAGTCCAAGTCTCAATTGTGGTAGCTTCGAGATTGAGCTCCAGGCTCATAATCTGCAGTTCCCAAGTCCAAGTCTCAATTGTGGTAGCTTCGAGATTGAGCTCCATGCTCATAATCTGCAGTTCCCAAGTCCGAGACTCAATTGTGGTAGCTTCGAGTTTGAGCTCTAGGATCATAATCTGCAGTTCCCAAGTCCAAGTCTCAATTGTGGTAGCTTCGAGATTGAGCTCCAGGCTCATAATCTGCAGTTCCCAAGTCCAAGTCTCAATTGTGGTAGCTTCGAGATTGAGCTCCAGGCTCATAATCTGCAGTTCTCAAGTCCGAGACTCAATTGTGGTAGCTTCGAGATTGAGCTCTAGGCTCATAATCTGCAGTTCCCAAGGCCGAGTCTCAATTGTGGCAGCTTCGAGATTGAGCTCCAGGCTCATAATCTGCAGTTCCCAAGTCCGAGTCTCAATTGTGGTAGCTTCGAGATTGAGCTCCAGGCTCATAATCTGCAGTTCCCAAGTCCAAGTCTCAATTGTGGTAGCTTCGAGATTGAGCTCCAGGCTCATAATCTGCAGTTCCCAAGTCCAAGTCTCAATTGTGGTAGCTTCGAGATTGAGCTCTAGGCTCATAATCTGCAGTTCCCAAGTCCAAGACTCAATTGTGGTAGCTTCGAGTTTGAGCTCTAGGATCATAATCTGCAGTTCCCAAGTCCAAGTCTCAATTGTGGTAGCTTCGAGATTGAGCTCCAGGCTCATAATCTGCAGTTCCCAAGTCCAAGTCTCAATTGTGGTAGCTTCGAGATTGAGCTCCAGGCTCATAATCTGCAGTTCCCAAGTCCGAGACTCAATTGTGGTAGCTTCGAGTTTGAGCTCTAGGATCATAATCTGCAGTTCCCAAGTCCAAGTCTCAATTGTGGTAGCTTCGAGATTGAGCTCCAGGCTCATAATCTGCAGTTCCCAAGTCCAAGTCTCAATTGTGGTAGTATCGAGATTGAGCTCCAGGCTCATAATCTGCAGTTCCCAAGTCCAAGTCTCAATTGTGGTAGCTTCGAGATTGATCTCCAGGCTCATAATCTGCAGTTCCCAAGTCCAAGTCTCAATTGCGGTAGCTTCGAGATTGAGCTCCAGGCTCATAATCTGCAGTTCCCAAGTCCGAGACTCAATTGTGGTAGCTTCGAGTTTCAGCTCTAGGATCATAATCTGCAGTTCCCAAGGCCGAGTCTCAATTGTGGTAGCTTCGAGATTGAGCTCCAGGCTCATAATCTGCAGTTCCCAAGTCCGAGTCTCAATTGTGGCAGCTTCGAGATTGAGCTCCAGGCTCATAATCTGCAGTTCCCAAGTTCGAGTCTCAATTGTGGTAGCTTCGAGATTGAGCTCCAGGCTCATAATCTGCAGTTCCCAAGTCCGAGACTCAATTGTGGTAGCTTCGAGTTTGAGCTCTAGGATCATAATCTGCAGTTCCCAAGGCCGAGTCTCAATTGTGGTAGCTTCGAGATTGAGCTCCAGGCTCATAATCTGCGGTTCCCAAGTTCGAGTCTCAATTGTGGTAGCTTCGAGATTGAGCTCCAGGCTCATAAACTGCAGCTCCCAAGTCCGAGACTCAATTGTGGTAGCTTCGAGTTTGAGCTCTAGGATCATAATCTGCAGTTCCCAAAGCCGAGTCTCAATTGTGGCGGCTTCGAGATTGAGCTCCAGGCTCATAATCTGCAGTTCCCAAGTTCGAGTCTCAATTGTGGTAGCTTCGAGATTGAGCTCCAGGCTCATAATCTGCAGCTCCCAAGTCCGAGACTCAATTGTGGTAGCTTCGAGTTTGAGCTCTAGGATCATAATCTGCAGTTCCCAAGTCCAAGTCTCAATTGTGGTAGCTTCGAGATTGAGCTCCAGGCTCATAATCTGCACTTCCCAAGTCCAAGTCTCAATTGTGGTAGCTTCGAGATTGAGCTCCAGGCTCATAATCTGCAGTTCCCAAGTCCGAGACTCAATTGTGGTAGCTTCGAGTTTGAGCTCTAGGATCATAATCTGCAGTTCCCAAGTCCAAGTCTCAATTGTGGTAGCTTCGAGATTGAGCTCCAGGCTCATAATCTGCAGTTCCCAAGTCCAAGTCTCAATTGTGGTAGCTTCGAGATTGAGCTCCAGGCTCATAATCTGCAGTTCCCAAGGCCGAGTCTCAATTGTGGTAGCTTCGAGATTGAGCTCCAGTTTCATAATCTGCAGCTCCCAAGTCCGAGACTCAATTGTGGTAGCTTCGAGATTGAGCTCCAGGCTCATAATCTGCAGCTCCCAAGTCCGAGTCTCAATTGTGGCAGCTTCGAGATTGAGCTCCAGACTCATAATCTGCGGTTCACAAGTTCGAGTCTCAATTGTGGTAGCTTCGAGATTGAGCTCCAGGCTCATAATCTGCAGTTCCTAAGTCCGAGACTCAATTGTGGTAGCTTCCAGTTTGAGCTCTAGGATCATAATCTGCAGTTCCCAAGGCCGAGTCTCAATTGTGGTAGCTTCGAGATTGAGCTCCAGGCTCATAATCTGCAGTTCCCAAGTCCGAGTCTCAATTGTGGCAGCTTCGAGATTGAGCTCCAGGCTCATAATCTGCAGTTCCCAAGTTCGAGTTTCAATTGTGGTAGCTTCGAGATTGAGCTCCAGGCTCATAATCTGCAGTTCCCAAGTCCGAGTCTCAATTGTGGCAGCTTCGAGATTGAGCTCCAGGCTCATAATCTGCAGTTCCCAAGTTCGAGTCTCAATTGTGGTAGCTTCGAGATTGATCTCCTGACTCATAATCTGCAGCTCCCAAGTCCGAGACTCAATTGTGGTAGCTTCGAGTTTGAGCTCTAGGATCATAATCTGCAGTTCCCAAGGCCGAGTCTCAATTCTGGTAGCTTCGAGTTTGAGCTCCAGGCTCATAATCTGCAGTTCCCAAGTTCGAGTCTCAATTGTGGTAGCTTCGAGATTGATCTCCTGACTCATAATCTGCAGCTCCCAAGTCCGAGACTCAATTGTGGTAGCTTCGAGTTTGAGCGCTAGGATCATAATCTGCAGTTACCAAGTCCAAGTCTCAATTGTGATAGCTTCGAGATTGAGCTCCAGGCTCATAATCTGCAGTTCCCAAGTCCAAGTCTCAATTGTGGTAGCTTCGAGAATGAGCTCCAGGCTCATAATCTGCAGTTCCCAAGTCCGAGTCTCAATTGTGGCAGCTTCGAGATTGAGCTCCAGGCTCAAAATCTGCAGCTCCCAAGTCCGAGACTCAATTGTGGTAGCTTCGAGTTTGAGCTCTAGGATCATAATCTGCAGTTCCCAAGGCCGAGTTTCAATTGTGGTAGCTTCGAGATTGAGCTCCAGGCTCATAATCTGCAGTTCCCAAGTCCGAGTCTCAATTGTTGCAGCTTCGAGATTGAGCTCCAGGCTCATAATCTGCAGTTCCCAAGTTCGAGTCTCAATTGTGGTAGCTTCGAGATTGAGCTCTAGGCTCATAATCTGCAGTTCCCAAGTCCAAGTCTCAATTGTGGTAGCTTCGAGATTGATCTCCAGGCTCATAATCTGCAGTTCCCAAGTCCGAGACTCAATTGTGGTAGCTTCGAGTTTGAGCTCCAGGCTCATAATCTTCAGTTCCCAAGGCCGAGTCTCAATTGTGGTAGCTTCGAGATTGAGCTCCAGGCTCATAATCTGCAGTTCCCAAGTCCAAGTCTCAATTGTGGTAGTTTCGAGATTGAGCTCCAGGCTCATAATCTGCAGTTCCCAAGTCCGAGACTCAATTGTGGTAGCTTCGAGTTTGAGCTCTAGGATCATAATCTGCAGTTCCCAAGGCCGAGTCTCAATTCTGGTAGCTTCGAGTTTGAGCTCCAGGCTCATAATCTGCAGTTCCCAAGTTCGAGTCTCAATTGTGGTAGCTTCGAGATTGATCTCCTGACTCATAATCTGCAGCTCCCAAGTCCGAGACTCAATTGTGGTAGCTTCGAGTTTGAGCGCTAGGATCATAATCTGCAGTTACCAAGTCCAAGTCTCAATTGTGATAGCTTCGAGATTGAGCTCCAGGCTCATAATCTGCAGTTCCCAAGTCCAAGTCTGAATTGTGGTAGCTTCGAGAATGAGCTCCAGGCTCATAATCTGCAGTTCCCAAGTCCGAGTCTCAATTGTGGCAGTTTCGAGATTGAGCTCCAGGCTCATAATCTGCAGTTCCCAAGTCCGAGACTCAATTGTGGTAGCTTCGAGTTTGAGCGCTAGGATCATAATCTGCAGTTCCCAAGGCCGAGTCTCAATTGTGGCACCTTCGAGATTGAGCTCCAGGCTCATAATCTGCAGTTCCCAGGTTCGAGTCTCAATTGTGGTAGCTTCGAGATTGAGCTCCAGGCTCATAATCTGCAGTTCACAAGTCCGAGTCTCAATTGTGGCAGCTTCGAGATTGAGCTCTAGGATCATAATCTGCAGTTCCCAAGGCCGAGTCTCAATTGTGGTAGCTTCGAGATTGAGCTCCAGGCTCATAATCTGCAGTTCCCAAGTCCGAGTCTCAATTGTGGCAGCTTCGAGATTGAGCTCCAGGCTCATAATCTGCAGTTCCCAAGTCCGAGACTCAATTGTGGTAGCTTCGAGTTTGAGCTCTAGGATCATAATCTGCAGTTCCCAAGGCCGAGTCTCAATTGTGGTAGCTTCGAGATTGAGCTCCAGGCTCATAATCTGCAGTTCCCAAGTCCGAGTCTCAATTGTGGCAGCTTCGAGATTGAGCTCCAGGCTCATAATCTGCAGTTCCCAAGTCCGAGACTCAATTGTGGTAGCTTCGAGTTTGAGCTCTAGGATCATAATCTGCAGTTCCCAAGGCCGAGTCTCAATTGTGGTAGCTTCGAGATTGAGCTCCAGGCTCATAATCTGCAGTTCCCAAGTCCGAGTCTCAATTGTGGCAGCTTCGAGATTGAGCTCCAGGCTCATAATCTGCAGTTCCCAAGTTCGAGTCTCAATTGTGGTAGCTTCGAGATTGAGCTCCAGGCTCATAATCTGCAGTTCCCAAGTCCGAGACTCAATTGTGGTAGCTTCGAGTTTTAGCTCTAGGATCATAATCTGCAGTTCCCAAGTTCGAGTCTCAATTGTGGTAGCTTCGAGATTGAGCTCCTGGCTCATAATGTGCAGCTCCCAAGTCCGAGACTCAATTGTGGTAGCTTCGAGTTTGAGCTCTAGGATCATAATCTGCAGTTCCCAAGGCCGAGTCTCAATTGTGGTAGCTTCGAGATTGAGCTCCTGGCTCATAATGTGCAGCTCCCAAGTCCGAGACTCAATTGTGGTAGCTTCGAGTTTCAGCTCTAGGATCATAATCTGCAGTTCCCAAGTCCGAGTCTCAATTGTGGCAGCTTCGAGATTGAGCTCCAGGCTCATAATCTGCAGCTCCCAAGTCCGAGACTCAATTGTGGTAGCTTCGAGTTTGAGCTCTAGGATCATAATCTGCAGTTCCCAAGGCCGAGTCTCAATTGTGGTAGCTTCGAGATTGAGCTCCAGGCTCATAATCTGCAGTTCCCAAGTCCGAGTCTCAATTGTGGCAGCTTCGATATTGAGCTCCAGGCTCATAATCTGCAGTTCCCAAGTTCGAGTCTCAATTGTGGTAGCTTCGAGATTGAGCTCCAGGCTCATAATCTGCAGTTCCCAAGTCCGAGACTCAATTGTGGTAGCTTCGAGTTTGAGCTCTAGGATCATAATCTGCAGTTCCCAAGGCCGAGTCTCAATTGTGGTAGCTTCGAGATTGAGCTCCAGGCTCATAATCTGCAGTTCCCAAGTCCAAGTCTCAATTGTGGTAGCTTCGAGATTGAGCTCCAGGCTCATAATCTGCAGTTCCCAAGTTCGAGTCTCAATTGTGGTAGCTTCGAGATTGAGCTCCAGGCTCATAATATGCAGCTCCCAAGTCCGAGACTCAATTGTGGTAGCTTCGAGTTTGAGCTCTAGGATCATAATCGGCATTTCACAAGTCCGAGACTCAATTGTGGTAGCTTCGTGTTTGAGCTCCAAGCTCATAATCTGCAGTTCCCAAGTTCGAGTCTCAATTGTGGTAGCTTCGAGATTGAGCTCCAGGCTCATAATCTGCAGTTCCCAAGTCCGAGACTCAATTGTGGTAGCTTCGAGTTTGAGCTCTAGGATCATAATCTGCAGTTCCCAAGGCCGAGTCTCAATTGTGGTAGCTTCGAGATTGAGCTCCAGGCTCATAATCTGCATTTCCCAAGTCCGAGACTCAATTGTGGTAGCTTCGAGTTTGAGCTCTAGGATCATAATCTGTAGTTCCCAAGGCCGAGTCTAAATTGCGGTAGCTTCGAGATTGAGCTCCAGGCTCATAATCTGCAGTTCCCAAGTCCGAGTCTCAATTGTGGCAGCTTCGAGATTGAGCTCCAGGCTCATAATCTGCAGTTCCCAAGTCCGAGACTCAATTGTGGTAGCTTCGAGATTGAGCTCCAGGCTCATAATCTGCAGTTCCCAAGTCCGAGACTCAATTGTGGTAGCTTCGAGTTTGAGCTCTAGGATCATAATCTGCAGTTCCCAAGTCCAAGTCTCAATTGTGGTAGCTTCGAGATTGAGCTCCAGGCTCATAATCTGCAGTTCCCAAGTCCAAGTCTCAATTGTGGTAGCTTCGAGATTGAGCTCCAGGCTCATAATCTGCAGTTCCCAAGTCCGAGACTCAATTGTGGTAGCTTCGAGATTGAGCTCTAGGCTCATAATCTGCAGTTCCCAAGTCCAAGTCTCAATTGTGGTAGCTTCGAGATTGATCTCCAGGCTCATAATCTGCAGTTCCCAAGTCCGAGACTCAATTGTGGTAGCTTCGAGTTTGAGCTCCAGGCTCATAATCTGCAGTTCCCAAGGCCGAGTCTCAATTGTGGTAGCTTCGAGATTGAGCTCCAGGCTCATAATCTGCAGTTCCCAAGTCCAAGTCTCAATTGTGGTAGTTTCGAGATTGAGCTCCAGGCTCATAATCTGCAGTTCCCAAGTCCGAGACTCAATTGTGGTAGCTTCGAGTTTGAGCTCTAGGATCATAATCTGCAGTTCCCAAGGCCGAGTCTCAATTGTGGTAGCTTCGAGATTGAGCTCCAGGCTCATAATCTGCAGTTCCCAAGTCCGAGTCTCAATTGTGGCAGTTTCGAGATTGAGCTCCAGGCTCATAATCTGCAGTTCCCAAGTCCGAGACTCAATTGTGGTAGCTTCGAGTTTGAGCTCTAGGATCATAATCTGCAGTTCCCAAGGCCGAGTCTCAATTGTGGCACCTTCGAGATTGAGCTCCAGGCTCATAATCTGCAGTTCCCAGGTTCGAGTCTCAATTGTGGTAGCTTCGAGATTGAGCTCCAGGCTCATAATCTGCAGTTCACAAGTCCGAGTCTCAATTGTGGCAGCTTCGAGATTGAGCTCTAGGATCATAATCTGCAGTTCCCAAGGCCGAGTCTCAATTGTGGTAGCTTCGAGATTGAGCTCCAGGCTCATAATCTGCAGTTCCCAAGTCCGAGTCTCAATTGTGGCAGCTTCGAGATTGAGCTCCAGGCTCATAATCTGCAGTTCCCAAGTCCGAGACTCAATTGTGGTAGCTTCGAGTTTGAGCTCTAGGATCATAATCTGCAGTTCCCAAGGCCGAGTCTCAATTGTGGTAGCTTCGAGATTGAGCTCCAGGCTCATAATCTGCAGTTCCCAAGTCCGAGTCTCAATTGTGGCAGCTTCGAGATTGAGCTCCAGGCTCATAATCTGCAGTTCCCAAGTTCGAGTCTCAATTGTGGTAGCTTCGAGATTGAGCTCCAGGCTCATAATCTGCAGTTCCCAAGTCCAAGTCTCAATTGTGGTAGCTTCGAGATTGAGCTCCAGGCTCATAATCTGCAGTTCCCAAGTCCGAGACTCAATTGTGGTAGCTTCGAGTCTGAGCTCTAGGATCATAATCTGCAGTTCCCAAGGCCGAGTCTCAATTGTGGTAGCTTCGAGATTGAGCTCCAGGCTCATAATCTGCAGTTCCCAAGTCCAAGTCTCAATTGTGGTAGCTTCGAGATTGAGCTCCAGGCTCATAATCTGCAGTTCCCAAGTCCGAGACTCAATTGTGGTAGCTTCGAGTTTTAGCTCTAGGATCATAATCTGCAGTTCCCAAGTTCGAGTCTCAATTGTGGTAGCTTCGAGATTGAGCTCCTGGCTCATAATGTGCAGCTCCCAAGTCCGAGACTCAATTGTGGTAGCTTCGACTTTGAGCTCTAGGATCATAATCTGCAGTTCCCAAGGCCGAGTCTCAATTGTGGTAGCTTCGAGATTGAGCTCCAGGCTCATAATCTGCAGTTCCCAAGTTCGAGTCTCAATTGTGGTAGCTTCGAGATTGAACTCCAGGCTCATAATCTGCAGCTCCCAAGTCCGAGACTCAATTGTGGTAGCTTCGAGTTTCAGCTCTAGGATCATAATCTGCAGTTCCCAAGTCCGAGTCTCAATTGTGGCAGCTTCGAGATTGAGCTCCAGGCTCATAATCTGCAGCTCCCAAGTCCGAGACTCAATTGTGGTAGCTTCGAGTTTGAGCTCTAGGATCATAATCTGCAGTTCCCAAGGCCGAGTCTCAATTGTGGTAGCTTCGAGATTGAGCTCCAGGCTCATAATCTGCAGTTCCCAAGTCCGAGTCTCAATTGTGGCAGCTTCGAGATTGAGCTCCAGGCTCATAATCTGCAGTTCCCAAGTTCGAGTCTCAATTGTGGTAGCTTCGAGATTGAGCTCCAGGCTCATAATCTGCAGTTCCCAAGTCCGAGACTCAATTGTGGTAGCTTCGAGTTTGAGCTCTAGGATCATAATCTGCAGTTCCCAAGGCCGAGTCTCAATTGTGGTAGCTTCGAGATTGAGCTCCAGGCTCATAATCTGCAGTTCCCAAGTCCGAGACTCAATTGTGGTAGCTTCGAGTTTGAGCTCTAGGATCATAATCTGCAGTTCCCAAGGCCGAGTCTCAATTGTGGCAGCTTCGAGATTGAGCTCCAGGCTCATAATCTGCAATTCCCAGGTTCGAATCTCAATTGTGGTAGCTTCGAGTCTGAGCTCTAGGATCATAATCTGCAGTTCCCAAGGCCGAGTCTCAATTGTGGTAGCTTCGAGATTGAGCTCCAGGCTCATAATCTGCAGTTCCCAAGTCCAAGTCTCAATTGTGGTAGCTTCGAGATTGAGCTCCAGGCTCATAATCTGCAGTTCCCAAGTCCGAGACTCAATTGTGGTAGCTTCGAGTTTTAGCTCTAGGATCATAATCGGCAGTTTCCAAGTTCGAGTCTCAATTGTGGTAGCTTCGAGATTGAGCTCCTGGCTCATAATGTGCAGCTCCCAAGTCCGAGACTCAATTGTGGTAGCTTCGAGTTTGAGCTCTAGGATCATATTCTGCAGTTCTCAAGGCCGAGTCTCAATTGTGGTAGCTTCGAGATTGAGCTCCAGGCTCATAATCTGCAGTTCCCAAGTTCGAGTCTCAATTGTTCTAGCTTCGAGATTGAGCTCCAGGCTCATAATCTGCAGCTCCCAAGTCCGAGACTCAATTGTGGTAGCTTCGAGTTTCAGCTCTAGGATCATAATCTGCAGTTCCCAAGTCCAAGTCTCAATTGTGGTAGCTTCGAGATTGAGCTCCAGGCTCATAATCTGCAGTTTCCCAAGTCCGAGACTCAATTGTGGTAGCTTCGAGTTTGAGCTCTAGGATCATAATCTGCAGTTCCCAGGGCCGAGTCTCAATTGTGGTAGCTTCGAGATTGAGCTCCAGGCTCATAATCTGCAGTTCCCAAGTCCGAGTCTCAATTGTGGCAGCTTCGAGATTGAGCTCCAGGCTCATAATCTGCAGTTCCCAAGTCCGAGACTCAATTGTGGTAGCTTCGAGTTTGAGCTCTAGGATCATAATCTGCAGTTCCCAAGGCCGAGTCTCAATTGTGGTAGCTTCGAGATTGAGCTCCAGGCTCATAATCTGCAATTCCCAAGTCCGAGTCTCAATTGTGGCAGCTTCGAGATTGAGCTCCAGGCTCATAATCTGCAGTTCCCAAGTTCGAGTCTCAATTGTGGTAGCTTCGAGATTGAGCTCCAGGCTCATAATATGCAGCTCCCAAGTCCGAGACTCAATTGTGGTAGCTTCGAGTTTGAGCTCTAGGATCATAATCTGCAGTTCCCAAGGCCGAGTCTCAATTGTGGTAGCTTCGAGATTGAGCTCCAGGCTCATAATCTGCAGTTCCCAAGTTCGAGTCTCAATTGTGGTTGCTTCGAGATTGAGCTCCAGGCTCATAATCTGCAGCTCCCAAGTCCGAGACTCAATTGTGGTAGCTTCGAGTTTGAGCTCTAGGATCATAATCTGCAGTTCCCAAGTCCAAGTCTCAATTGTGGTAGCTTCGAGATTGAGCTCCAGGCTCATAATCTGCAGTTCCCCAGTCCAAGTCTCAATTGTGGTAGCTTCGAGATTGAGCTCCAGGCTCATAATCGGTAGTTCCCAAGTCCGAGACTCAATTGTGGTAGCTTCGAGTTTGAGCTCCAAGCTCATAATCTGCAGTTCCCAAGTCCGAGACTCAATTGTGGTAGCTTCGAGTTTGAGCTCTAGGATCATAATCTGCAGTTCCCAAGGCCGAGTCTCAATTGTGGTAGCTTCGAGATTGAGCTCCAGGCTCATAATCTGCAGTTCCCAGGGCCGAGTCTCAATTGTGGTAGCTTCGAGATTGAGCTCCAGGCTCATAATCTGCAGTTCCCAAGTCCGAGTCTCAATTGTGGCAGCTTCGAGATTGAGCTCCAGGCTCATAATCTGCAGTTCCCAAGTCCGAGACTCAATTGTGGTAGCTTCGAGTTTGAGCTCTAGGATCATAATCTGCAATTCCCAAGGCCGAGTCTCAATTGTGGTAGCTTCGAGATTGAGCTCCAGGCTCATAATCTGCAGTTCCCAAGTCCGAGTCTCAATTGTGGCAGCTTCGAGATTGAGCTCCAGGCTCATAATCTGCAGTTCCCAAGTTCGAGTCTCAATTGTGGTAGCTTCGAGATTGAGCTCCAGGCTCATAATCTGCAGTTCCCAAGTCCGAGTCTCAATTGTGGCAGCTTCGAGATTGAGCTCCAGGCTCATAATCTGCAGTTCCCAAGTTCGAGTCTCAATTGTGGTAGCTTCGAGATTGAGCTCCAGGCTCATAATATGCAGCTCCCAAGTCCGAGACTCAATTGTGGTAGCTTCGAGTTTGAGCTCTAGGATCATAATCTGCAGTTCCCAAGGCCGAGTCTCAATTGTGGTAGCTTCGAGATTGAGTTCCAGGCTCATAATCTGCAGTTCCCAAGTTCGAGTCTCAATTGTGGTTGCTTCGAGATTGAGCTCCAGGCTCATAATCTGCAGCTCCCAAGTCCGAGACTCAATTGTGGTAGCTTCGAGTTTGAGCTCTAGGATCATAATCTGCAGTTCCCAAGGCCGAGTCTCAATTGTGGTAGCTTCGAGATTGAGCTCCAGGCTCATAATCTGCAGTTCCCAAGTCCGAGTCTCAATTGTGGCAGCTTCGAGATTGAGCTCCAGGCTCATAATCGGCAGTTCCCAAGTCCGAGACTCAATTGTGGTAGCTTCGAGTTTGAGCTCCAAGCTCATAATCTGCAGTTCCCAAGGCCGAGACTCAATTGTGGTAGCTTCGAGTTTGAGCTCTAGGATCATAATCTGCAGTTGCCAAGGCCGAGTCTCAATTGTGGTAGCTTCGAGATTGAGCTCCAGGCTCATAATCTGCAGTTCCCAGGGCCGAGTCTCAATTGTGGTAGCTTCGAGATTGAGCTCCAGGCTCATAATCTGCAGTTCCCAAGTCCGAGTCTCAATTGTGGCAGCTTCGAGATTGAGCTCCTGGCTCATAATCTGCAGTTCCCAAGTCCGAGACTCAATTGTGGTAGCTTCGAGTTTGAGCTCTAGGATCATAATCTGCAGTTCCCAAGGCCGAGTCTCAATTGTGGTAGCTTCGAGATTGAGCTCCAGGCTCATAATCTGCAGTTCCCAAGTCCGAGTCTCAATTGTGGCAGCTTCGAGATTGAGCTCCAGGCTCATAATCTGCAGTTCCCAAGTTCGAGTCTCAATTGTGGTAGCTTCGAGATTGAGCTCCAGGCTCATAATCTGCAGTTCCCAAGTCCGAGTCTCAATTGTGGCAGCTTCGAGATTGAGCTCCAGGCTCATAATCTGCAGTTCCCAAGTTCGAGTCTCAATTGTGGTAGCTTCGAGATTGAGCTCCAGGCTCATAATCTGCAGTTCCCAAGTCCGAGTCTCAATTGTGGCAGCTTCGAGATTGAGCTCCAGGCTCATAATCTGCAGTTCCCAGGGCCGAGTCTCAATTGTGGTAGCTTCGAGATTGAGCTCCAGGCTCATAATCTGCAGTTCCCAAGTTCGAGTCTCAATTGTGGTAGCTTCGAGATTGAGCTCCAGGCTCATAATATGCAGCTCCCAAGTCCGAGACTCAATTGTGGTAGCTTCGAGTTTGAGCTCTAGGATCATAATCTGCAGTTCCCAAGGCCGAGTCTCAATTGTGGTAGCTTCGAGATTGAGCTCCAGGCTCATAATCTGCAGTTCCCAAGTTCGAGTCTCAATTGTGGTAGCTTCGAGATTGAGCTCCAGGCTCATAATCTGCAGCTCCCAAGTCCGAGACTCAATTGTGGTAGCTTCGAGTTTGAGCTCTAGGATCATAATCTGCAGTTCCCAAGTCCAAGTCTCAATTGTGGTAGCTTCGAGATTGAGCTCCAGGCTCATAATCTGCAGTTCCCCAGTCCAAGTCTCAATTGTGGTAGCTTCGAGATTGAGCTCCAGGCTCATAATCGGCAGTTCCCAAGTCCGAGACTCAATTGTTGTAGCTTCGAGTTTGAGCTCTAGGATCATAATCTGCAGTTCCCAAGGCCGAGTCTCAATTGTGGTAGCTTCGAGATTGAGCTCCAGGCTCATAATCTGCAGTTCCCAAGTCGAAGTCTCAATTGTGGTAGCTTCGAGATTGAGCTCCAGGCTCATAATCTGCAGTTCCCAAGTCCGAGTCTCAATTGTGGCAGCTTCGAGATTGAGCTCCAGGCTCATAATCTGCAGTTCCCAAGTCCGAGTCTCAATTGTGGCAGCTTCGAGATTGAGCTCCAGGCTCATAATCTGCAGTTCCCAAGTCCAAGTCTCAATTGTGGTAGCTTCGAGTTTGAGCTCTAGGATCATAATCTGCAGTTCCCAAGTCCGAGTCTCAATTGTGGAAGCTTCGAGATTGAGCTCCAGGCTCATAATCTGCAGTTCCCAAGTTCGAGTCTCAATTGTGGTAGCTTCGAGATTGAGCTCCAAGCTCATAATCTGCAGCTCCCAAGTCCGAGACTCAATTGTGGTAGCTTCGAGTTTGAGCTCTAGGATCATAATCTGCAGTTCCCAAGGCCGAGTCTCAATTGTGGTAGCTTCGAGATTGAGCTCCAGGCTCATAATCTGCAGTTCCCAAGTCCAAGTCTCAATTGTGGTAGCTTCGAGATTGAGCTCCAGGCTCATAATCTGCAGTTCCCAAGTCCGAGTCTCAATTGTGGCAGCTTCGAGATTGAGCTCCAGGCTCATAATCTGCAGTTCCCATGTTCGAGTCTCAATTGTGGTAGCTTCGATATTGAGCTCCAGGCTCATAATCTGCAGCTCCCAAGTCCGAGACTCAATTGTGGTAGCTTCGAGATTGAGCTCCAGGCTCATAATCTGCAGTTCCCAAGTCCAAGTCTCAATTGTGGTAGCTTCGAGATTGAGCTCCAGGCTCATAATCTGCAGTTCCCAAGTCCGAGTCTCAATTGTGGCAGCTTCGAGATTGAGCTCCAGGCTCATAATCTGCAGTTCCCATGTTCGAGTCTCAATTGTGGCAGCTTCGAGATTGAGCTCCAGGCTCATAATCTGCAGTTCCCAAGTTCGAGTCTCAATTGTGGTAGCTTCGAGATTGAGCTCCAGGCTCATAATATGCAGCTCCCAAGTCCGAGACTCAATTGTGGTAGCTTCGAGTTTGAGCTCTAGGATCATAATCGGCATTTCCCAAGTCCGAGACTCAATTGTGGTAGCTTCGAGTTTGAGCTCCAAGCTCATAATCTGCAGTTCCCAAGTTCGAGTCTCAATTGTGGTAGCTTCGAGATTGAGCTCCAGGCTCATAATCTGCAGTTCCCAAGTCCGAGACTCAATTGTGGTAGCTTCGAGTTTGAGCTCTAGGATCATAATCTGCAGTTCCCAAGGCCGAGTCTCAATTGTGGTAGCTTCGAGATTGAGCTCCAGGCTCATAATCTGCAGTTCCCAAGTCCGAGACTCAATTGTGGTAGCTTCGAGTTTGAGCTCTAGGATCATAATCTGTAGTTCCCAAGGCCGAGTCTAAATTGTGGTAGCTTCGAGATTGAGCTCCAGGCTCATAATCTGCAGTTCCCAAGTCCGAGTCTCAATTGTGGCAGCTTCGAGATTGAGCTCCAGGCTCATAATCTGCAGTTCCCAAGTCCGAGACTCAATTGTGGTAGCTTCGAGATTGAGCTCCAGGCTCATAATCTGCAGTTCCCAAGTCCGAGACTCAATTGTGGTAGCTTCGAGTTTGAGCTCTAGGATCATAATCTGCAGTTCCCAAGGCCGAGTCTCAATTGTGGTAGCTTCGAGATTGAGCTCCAGGCTCATAATCTGCAGTTCCCAAGTCCGAGTCTCAATTGTGGCAGCTTCGAGATTGAGCTCCAGGCTCATAATCTGCAGTTCCCAAGTTCGAGTCTCAATTGTGGTAGCTTCGAGATTGAGCTCCAGGCTCATAATCTGCAGTTCCCAAGTCCGAGTCTCAATTGTGGCAGCTTCGAGATTGAGCTCTAGGATCATAATCTGCAGTTCCCAAGGCCGAGTCTCAATTGTGGTAGCTTCGAGATTGAGCTCCAGGCTCATAATCTGCAGTTCCCAAGTCCGAGTCTCAATTGTGGAAGCTTCGAGATTGAGCTCCAGGCTCATAATCTGCAGTTCCCAAGTTCGAGTCTCAATTGTGGTAGCTTCGAGATTGAGCTCCAGGCTCATAATATGCAGTTCCCAAGTCCGAGACTCAATTGTGGTAGCTTCGAGTTTTAGCTCTAGGATCATAATCTGCAGTTCCCAAGTTCGAGTCTCAATTGTGGTAGCTTCGAGATTGAGCTCCTGGCTCATAATGTGCAGCTCCCAAGTCCGAGACTCAATTGTGGTAGCTTCGAGTTTGAGCTCTAGGATCATAATCTGCAGTTCCCAAGGCCGAGTCTCAATTGTGGTAGCTTCGAGATTGAGCTCCAGGCTCATAATCTGCAGTTCCCAAGTTCGAGTCTCAATTGTGGTAGCTTCGAGATTGAACTCCAGGCTCATAATCTGCAGCTCCCAAGTCCGAGACTCAATTGTGGTAGCTTCGAGTTTCAGCTCTAGGATCATAATCTGCAGTTCCCAAGTCCGAGTCTCAATTGTGGCAGCTTCGAGATTGAGCTCCAGGCTCATAATCTGCAGCTCCCAAGTCCGAGACTCAATTGTGGTAGCTTCGAGTTTGAGCTCTAGGATCATAATCTGCAGTTCCCAAGGCCGAGTCTCAATTGTGGTAGCTTCGAGATTGAGCTCCAGGCTCATAATCTGCAGTTCCCAAGTCCGAGTCTCAATTGTGGCAGTTTCGAGATTGAGCTCCAGGCTCATAATCTGCAGTTCCCAAGTCCGAGACTCAATTGTGGTAGCTTCGAGTTTGAGCTCTAGGATCATAATCTGCAGTTCCCAAGGCCGAGTCTCAATTGTGGCACCTTCGAGATTGAGCTCCAGGCTCATAATCTGCAGTTCCCAGGTTCGAGTCTCAATTGTGGTAGCTTCGAGATTGAGCTCCAGGCTCATAATCTGCAGTTCACAAGTCCGAGTCTCAATTGTGGCAGCTTCGAGATTGAGCTCTAGGATCATAATCTGCAGTTCCCAAGGCCGAGTCTCAATTGTGGTAGCTTCGAGATTGAGCTCCAGGCTCATAATCTGCAGTTCCCAAGTCCGAGTCTCAATTGTGGCAGCTTCGAGATTGAGCTCCAGGCTCATAATCTGCAGTTCCCAAGTCCGAGACTCAATTGTGGTAGCTTCGAGTTTGAGCTCTAGGATCATAATCTGCAGTTCCCAAGGCCGAGTCTCAATTGTGGTAGCTTCGAGATTGAGCTCCAGACTCATAATCTGCAGTTCCCAAGTCCGAGTCTCAATTGTGGCAGCTTCGAGATTGAGCTCCAGGCTCATAATCTGCAGTTCCCAAGTTCGAGTCTCAATTGTGGTAGCTTCGAGATTGAGCTCCAGGCTCATAATCTGCAGTTCCCAAGTCCAAGTCTCAATTGTGGTAGCTTCGAGATTGAGCTCCAGGCTCATAATCTGCAGTTCCCAAGTCCGAGACTCAATTGTGGTAGCTTCGAGTCTGAGCTCTAGGATCATAATCTGCAGTTCCCAAGGCCGAGTCTCAATTGTGGTAGCTTCGAGATTGAGCTCCAGGCTCATAATCTGCAGTTCCCAAGTCCAAGTCTCAATTGTGGTAGCTTCGAGATTGAGCTCCAGGCTCATAATCTGCAGTTCCCAAGTCCGAGACTCAATTGTGGTAGCTTCGAGTTTTAGCTCTAGGATCATAATCTGCAGTTCCCAAGTTCGAGTCTCAATTGTGGTAGCTTCGAGATTGAGCTCCTGGCTCATAATGTGCAGCTCCCAAGTCCGAGACTCAATTGTGGTAGCTTCGAGTTTGAGCTCTAGGATCATAATCTGCAGTTCCCAAGGCCGAGTCTCAATTGTGGTAGCTTCGAGATTGAGCTCCAGGCTCATAATCTGCAGTTCCCAAGTTCGAGTCTCAATTGTGGTAGCTTCGAGATTGAACTCCAGGCTCATAATCTGCAGCTCCCAAGTCCGAGACTCAATTGTGGTAGCTTCGAGTTTCAGCTCTAGGATCATAATCTGCAGTTCCCAAGTCCGAGTCTCAATTGTGGCAGCTTCGAGATTGAGCTCCAGGCTCATAATCTGCAGCTCCCAAGTCCGAGACTCAATTGTGGTAGCTTCGAGTTTGAGCTCTAGGATCATAATCTGCAGTTCCCAAGGCCGAGTCTCAATTGTGGTAGCTTCGAGATTGAGCTCCAGGCTCATAATCTGCAGTTCCCAAGTCCGAGTCTCAATTGTGGCAGCTTCGAGATTGAGCTCCAGGCTCATAATCTGCAGTTCCCAAGTTCGAGTCTCAATTGTGGTAGCTTCGAGATTGAGCTCCAGGCTCATAATCTGCAGTTCCCAAGTCCGAGACTCAATTGTGGTAGCTTCGAGTTTGAGCTCTAGGATCATAATCTGCAGTTCCCAAGGCCGAGTCTCAATTGTGGTAGCTTCGAGATTGAGCTCCAGGCTCATAATCTGCAGTTCCCAAGTCCGAGACTCAATTGTGGTAGCTTCGAGTTTGAGCTCTAGGATCATAATCTGCAGTTCCCAAGGCCGAGTCTCAATTGTGGCAGCTTCGAGATTGAGCTCCAGGCTCATAATCTGCAATTCCCAGGTTCGAATCTCAACTGTGGTAGCTTCGAGTCTGAGCTCTAGGATCATAATCTGCAGTTCCCAAGGCCGAGTCTCAATTGTGGTAGCTTCGAGATTGAGCTCCAGGCTCATAATCTGCAGTTCCCAAGTCCAAGTCTCAATTGTGGTAGCTTCGAGATTGAGCTCCAGGCTCATAATCTGCAGTTCCCAAGTCCGAGACTCAATTGTGGTAGCTTCGAGTTTTAGCTCTAGGATCATAATCGGCAGTTTCCAAGTTCGAGTCTCAATTGTGGTAGCTTCGAGATTGAGCTCCTGGCTCATAATGTGCAGCTCCCAAGTCCGAGACTCAATTGTGGTAGCTTCGAGTTTGAGCTCTAGGATCATATTCTGCAGTTCTCAAGGCCGAGTCTCAATTGTGGTAGCTTCGAGATTGAGCTCCAGGCTCATAATCTGCAGTTCCCAAGTTCGAGTCTCAATTGTTCTAGCTTCGAGATTGAGCTCCAGGCTCATAATCTGCAGCTCCCAAGTCCGAGACTCAATTGTGGTAGCTTCGAGTTTCAGCTCTAGGATCATAATCTGCAGTTCCCAAGTCCAAGTCTCAATTGTGGTAGCTTCGAGATTGAGCTCCAGGCTCATAATCTGCAGTTTCCCAAGTCCGAGACTCAATTGTGGTAGCTTCGAGTTTGAGCTCTAGGATCATAATCTGCAGTTCCCAGGGCCGAGTCTCAATTGTGGTAGCTTCGAGATTGAGCTCCAGGCTCATAATCTGCAGTTCCCAAGTCCGAGTCTCAATTGTGGCAGCTTCGAGATTGAGCTCCAGGCTCATAATCTGCAGTTCCCAAGTCCGAGACTCAATTGTGGTAGCTTCGAGTTTGAGCTCTAGGATCATAATCTGCAGTTCCCAAGGCCGAGTCTCAATTGTGGTAGCTTCGAGATTGAGCTCCAGGCTCATAATCTGCAATTCCCAAGTCCGAGTCTCAATTGTGGCAGCTTCGAGATTGAGCTCCAGGCTCATAATCTGCAGTTCCCAAGTTCGAGTCTCAATTGTGGTAGCTTCGAGATTGAGCTCCAGGCTCATAATATGCAGCTCCCAAGTCCGAGACTCAATTGTGGTAGCTTCGAGTTTGAGCTCTAGGATCATAATCTGCAGTTCCCAAGGCCGAGTCTCAATTGTGGTAGCTTCGAGATTGAGCTCCAGGCTCATAATCTGCAGTTCCCAAGTTCGAGTCTCAATTGTGGTTGCTTCGAGATTGAGCTCCAGGCTCATAATCTGCAGCTCCCAAGTCCGAGACTCAATTGTGGTAGCTTCGAGTTTGAGCTCTAGGATCATAATCTGCAGTTCCCAAGTCCAAGTC